>APFE031519316.1:0-10078 GCA_000404065.3 Pinus taeda | reverse complement strand
AATGGAGGTGAATATTGCAGCAAAGAGTCTGATAGGTACTGTTCAGATAATATAATTCGTAGAGAGGAGTTCTAGGAACACCATAAGAAAATGTTGTGTTAGAAAGGAAGAATAAGACAATCATGGAGTGTGCAAGGTGAATGAGATTGCATACAGGATTGCCTTCACAATTTTGGGCAAACGCTGTAGATACTGCTTTTTATATAACAAATACAGGGCCTTCAAGTTCCTTGGATGGTGGTATTCCAGAGGAAGCATGGACAGGTAAAAAGGTAAACTACTCTTTTTTAAAGACTTTTGGTTGTGAAGCCTTTGTCCACATTAATAAAGAAAATAGAATAAAGCTTAAGGCAAAATCAAAGAAATGCACCTTTATTGGATACGGTGTTAATGATTTTGGTTATCGCTTTTATGATTATGAAAACACAAAATCATCAGGATCAGAGATGTCATATTAAATGAAAAGGTTTTGTATAAGCATCAGCTACAGGAAAAGAAACAAGAAAAATAAAATAGAGAATACACAATGCTTGATGAGATCACAGAAAAAGTGATGGTGCCTGAAAATCATAATGATCAACAACCAGAAAAACAACCACAACAGCAACAAGCACCTCAAACACTTGAAAGTGGTGTTCAAATATCTACCAGGATAAGTAGACCCCCTAAATGATACTCTCCATTATATTATGTATTGTTAACTGATTCTGGTGAACCAGAATGTTATGAAGAAGCAGTGCATGTAGAAACCAGGAAGAAGTGGGAGCAAGCCATGAAAGAAGAGATGGACTCTTTAGCACATAACCAAACATGGGAGTTAGTCAGGTTTACCTGCAGAGTAAAACAACATTGGCAAAATAAAATGGCGTTACAATGAAGGAAGAAGATTAGAGCGTAGAAAAGGTATAAATCTTAGACATGTGAGTGGAAGGGGTTTGCCACAGAAAAAAGGGTATAGCTTTGATGAAATATTTTCTCTTGTTGTTAAAATGACTTCAATCATCTATTTTTAGTCTATAGCAGCTGAAGATTTGCATCTTGAGCAGTTAGATGTAAAGACAACCTTTCTCCATGGAGATTTGGAGGAAGAGATATATATGCAGTAGCCACAAGGATATGAGGTAAACGGAAGGAGAAACTAGTGTGTAGGTTGAAGAAGAGCTTGTATGGCTTAAAACAAGCTCCAAGGTAGTGGTATCTAAAATTTGACAGGTTTATGTCTGAATAAGGTTATACTAGATGTCACTCTGATCATTGTGTTTATCTTGAAAGGAAAAACGATGACAACTATATTATATTGTTATTGTATGTAGATGACATGCTTGTTGCAGGTTCTAACATGCAAGAAATAAATGTGCTTAAAAGAGAATTGGCAAACTCATTTGCAATAAAGGATTTCGGTGTTGCAAAACCAATCCTTCATACGAGAATAACTAGAGACAGGAAGAATCACAAATTAACATTGTCTCAAAGTGAGTACATAGAAAAGGTGTTGAAAAGGTTTAATATGTAGAATGCAAAACTAGTTAGTATACCTTTAGCTAGCCATTTCAAATTAAGTAAGAAGGAGTGTCCGAAGAATTATGAAGAAATGGCTCATATTTCTAAAGTTCCATATGCATCAGTAGTTGGAAGCTTATTGTATGCAATGGTCTGCACAAGGCCTGATATTGCACATGTAGTGAGAGTTGTAAGCAGGTACATGAATAATCGAGGAAAAGAACAATGGATGGTGGTTTAGTTGATCCTCTAGTATTTGAGAGGTACCACAAATCAAGAATTATCCTTTGGTGGTTCAAACATTTCTCTACAGGGATATGTTGATGCAGATATGGTGCGTGATAGAGATAACAGGAGGAGCACAACAGGGTATGTGTTTACTGTAGGTAGAACAACTGTCAGTTGGGTCTCAAAACTGCAAAGTGTTGTTGCACTCTCAACAACAGAAGCAGAGTATGTTGTTTCCACAGAGATTAGTAAAGAAATGATTTGGTTACAAAGGTTTCTGGATGAATTGGGTAAGAAGCAGGAGTTGGGCAAGTTATACAGTGACAACTAGAGTTCCATACATCTTGCAAATAACTCTGCATTTCATTCTAAGGCTAAGAATATGCAGCTCAAGTACCATTTCATACAGTCAGCGTTGGAAGATGGATAGTTGAAGCTGGAAAAGATACACACTAGTCACAATCCTGCAAAGATGTTAACAAAATTTGTAACCAGGGAGAAACTAAGAATCTGCTCAGTTTCAATTGGTCTTCAAGTATGATGAAGAAGATGAGAAATAGCCAGGTGCAAAGTGGAGTCATTGTCCAACAAATGAAGCAGCGGTGGAGTTGCTATAATCAGTCTCCAAGTGGGAGATTGTTGGGTGTGGAGCCTGATTGCCTTCTATATTCAAAGGTATCGCTGCATTGGACCCTAGTTTGAAATTGAGTGGCTACACCACTCGTAAAATATTTGTTGCAGGGGGGTTCAGAGGGGGGGCGGTTGTGACCTTTTGGGAGCGCCCCCTGTGAGGGGATCGGGGGCAGCACCCTTGAAGCTAAGAATAGATGTAAAATTGCCTTGTAAATGTTTTAATTTTGTAGTCAATCTGGGGCGTTCATTTGGCAAAGATCTGATGGTAGAAGTTATGTTTAATTTAGAATTTTTTTCCATAGAAGGCAACCCCTCACTATATATGAGGGAATTGTATTGCATCTATGTAGATTGGTATGCTAAGTGAGGCAGAGAGAGGAGATTGAGAGCGAAGAGGGAGTTACAGTGGATTTGCTGTAGGTTGTATCTCTTCAGTTTGTTGGATACTATAAAAGGAAGGATTGTTTGTTTCTCCGTCGACGTAGCCCAAACTGGGTGAACCACGTATATCTGTCTCTCTCTTGTTTTATGCATTTTCTGTGTTTATATTTCTACAATATTTTATGTGTTCCATTGCTCTATAATATATAATTTTCTAAAGAATGAGCTTTTAACAGTTCACCAAGAAATAGCTCAGCACAAGGAAAAGGTGGTCCCTTTTCACGAACACCAAGGGCTAAAGAAGAAGTTTGAGGTACTTACCCAAATGGAAGATGAGATTTATGCTCAATACAAGGCAGAGCAAAAGAAGGTTGAAAATTTAGGGGGTCAATTACAGAAAGCTAGAGAACAAATGGAGATTGTCTGTTCTCTCTATTCAGACACTCTATCCTGTCAAGCTCCCACCACCAATTATGCTTTATTTCTTACAGAGAGATACCTCCTCTTAAAATTTAAGGCCACTAAGGCTGGTAAACCGACATAAATTAAAAACACTCCTAATTTTATTAAGTGTTTCAGAGAACATGATGAGAAGGTTCAACGCCTCCTTTGTGAGCTCTATATGCATAATTTTTTTTTTAGAGGATCACAGGGATAGCCACCATGCCCCTTTCATAGGGGACATTTAATTTTAGGTGTTCCTTTTCTTTGCTGCTAATAAGCTAAAATGAGCCAAGTCTTACAACACATTCAAAAGGCATGAGTATGGCATTGACCTATGGGTCAGAGGAGAACCTACACAAGCACTATTCCTATCTGTCCAGCATAAGCAGTTTATGAAAAAAGATGGTGTGATTGGAAAATTGGGGCCAATCCATACTGATATCATTCAGGCTAGAAAGGAATACTTCTAGGATATTAAAGAAGAAGCCTTGCCTGCATCAAGGTAAAGATGGGAAGTTTCCAGTAACACTATGAGGGGCCATGAGCTTTTCAGATACCGTAACTTCCAAGCTGCCTCTTCCCATTCTTATAAATATAGAAATATGATTTTAACAATGGGACCAAACTAGATAGGATATCGCTACAAAACACCAATCATATGGTACCCTCCCGACCAATACTGTAGTGATTATAACTTAAAAGATCATGAGTTAACTTAGGCTTTTACTGTCCTCAAGCAAAAGAATGGTTTTGGGAATTACAAGGAGGAAGTATACCATGCTTATTCCCTCACGTAGTTGCATCTGAACTATACTCTTACACAAGGACATGCAACAAGGTAAGCTCGGGAGTATGTTGGGACAGGAAAAAGGTATGGTTTCTCTTCATTTAATGCTTCATTTATCATTCATCCTTATAAGGTTATCTCCATTTATAGAATAAAATTAGGAAAATATTAGTTAAAGTTGGAAGAAACTATTTGGTGATAGAATAGGCGAATTTAGTATGAAAATCTTATTCTTTTCTATCTTTGTATGCAAGGATGTGATTGAGTAAAAGTTGTTTAGTTGGTGGGAAAACACGAGGCCATAAAGGGGAAAAGCCACGATGTCTAGGGCAGACAAGGAAGCAGAAGATCAGTTCGAATACTCCTATTTTATCATATCATCAGATTTTATATTGCGAAATCCTCAGGATCTTCTAATCATGAGGATTCACTTCTATCCAAGTTTCTCTTTTATGTTATATAGGGCAAAAAGGCAAATAGATACAAGTTCAGACTATGAATGTGTAATTATTCTTTTCTGAAGCAAAACATTGTTAATTCAATGACTCTTTAAGCTGTGACTTTGAAGTTAGTGAAAAAAGGTTGTGCTTGATACATCTCCATATTCTGAGCTTTTATTAAGCAAAGGATTCTAGCGACTCTGGGCCCAGTCACAAGAAGTTCCACTACTCCTTTGCGTTATAGTTTACATTTAGTCTTTGTAATTGATTTAATGTTTTGTTATCTTACTTATCTTGAACATTTGTGATATTGATTTATACTACTGTTCACTTAGATTTATATTGAAGTTGTGAGATATACTTAAGTAGTGCCTTTATTAGAATGAGTGAATGCATGCTTGATTGTTTTTCAATTGAAATATATAATGTTTATCATTTAGGAATCCTTTATCATTGTTGCCATTCACTTACCGATTACCGTTCAAATTACTGATTGTTGATTGTTGTTCAATTGAGTATTGTAGATTCATTTGTGTTCTTATAGATTTGTAGTGTTTTTTGATAATCGTAGTTGCTTTACTTGATTAAGTGTGATTAGTCTCAAGCTAATTTGATTGATTCTCAGTGTATTTCTCATTTGCATTCAATTCCAATTGGTTTCAGAACAAGTTGTATAAAATTACATAGGGTGTTGCGAGCATTCCTTTAATAAATAAATCTTTGCAAAGTTGTGTGAATTGAATTGAAGAATTAGCCTTTAATGATTGCAACAATTCATCATTAGATAACCTCTAGCTTCACTACACATATTGTGTTGGCATTCTTGAAATAAAAGTACTTACCTTGGGTTGAAAACTAATGTAGGGATTAAGATTGCATGTAAAAGGACATCTTAGTAAGACAACAACATCCAAGAGTTGGAAAATGGGCATTCCATTAAGGTGAGGGAGTGTGTCTAGCTCGTCTTGCTGCCAAGTCCTCAATCGATGAATGGATATTAAATTTCTATGATGGAGTTGGAACATGGGAATTAGGTTCAGGGAAAATTAGAACAAGCAAGGGGTTGTGATTAGATCAAGAGACACCATCATCTTGAAGTGATTTCCATCCTCCTAACACCACAACTTTAAGAGAAGAATGAACATTTTTTCTTATAGATAGTCCTGATGGAGATGGAACAATTTGGTGGGGTTGAGGATCTGGAGAAGTAGCAACAAACATTAAGGGGTTTTCCTTAAACAATAACGTCATCATACGTAGGGTGAGAGCAGCAACCAAAAGGGCAAACACAATAGCTTTCATTTTCATGAACAATGGCATCATTGTTTAGGAAGCTAATTCAGAGGTAATGTAAATGTATATGAATTGAGGAAATTAACATCATCCCCGGTGTTAAATTGAATTCAACCAATGAGAATGTGAAGCTTCGATATATATATATTAATATATTATATATAATTATATATATTATATATATAATATTATATATTATATTATATGTTTATAGATGTACAAAAATTAAGTATTCTTATTCAGAGGAAATGTAAATGTATAAGAATGTGTGAAAATATTTTAAATCTTTGCCATAGTTTGTTCTCATTTAGCATAGACTCGAAGATTTTCAAAAATCACTTTCGGTTGTTCTAAATTTTGTTTTTGAATTAGGACAAACTCCAAATAAATAAAGAAATCGAAAAACATTTTTAAAACACCACCAAAGTGTCTATATACAGAGAGATTTTTTTTAATATATATATATATATATAAGAGATGTAGCCATTCTAACTAGGTATAAACAAGAAAGAATAATTTTTTATATGTTTAATACTATATTATTATTTGATGAATAAATGTACCGATATTATAGGCAGGTGATTAAATTAAAAGAGTTTTAAAAATTTGTTAGAGTTTATGTATAGGTTAACATTCACATAGTTTTATGATTCGTTTATGGTGTTTACAACTAAATTATTCAAATATATTATTTATTTAAAAATCTAATCATTAATGTTATAATAATAATCACAAACATAATTGAAGTAATAGTTTGCACTGTATTTTAAGTAATAATTGTATCACATGTTGCACAGGAAATATCGTAAGGCAGTAGCATAGGAAATAGTTGCATAGAAGAAAGAATTAAAAAATATATACAATTTTATTTATTTAGAGGAATTTGTTTAAGAAAAAAAATGAAATTTAAACTTCACATAATTGAGCTACAATAGTTAGTAAGGACACTAGTTTCAGGACTATCATCAATATCTTATTTTTCAGAAGTATGTTCACTGATAATGTGTCAAAATAAAAGAATACTCAAGCTATTAGATTCCTTTGTTATGTTGTAAGAAAATGTAGCACTCCCTTACTCCATTATGAGAGAGTTCATCATGCCAAAACCCTCATGTTGAAAACCATGGTGCTAGACCACACACCACATGATAGATCCAAACAACCTATTTGTAAAGGACTAAGGGAATGAGAAAATCGGGCAAGTCACCTCAGTAAAATGTTGACAAACCCAAGAAACCTAAGCTAATATGGAGACCTAGAACAAACCTCATTTAGTGAGAAAAGTATTAGAAGACAAAAATAGACGAAGTGTGGAAACACATGAAGCCCAGATAAATTACCTGCAGTGGAAATCTGGGCAGTTGTTCACTTGGATGGACTAAGAAACTTGAGTCAAATTACCAACCTTGGTTGATAGCTTCTTCCTGGGAGCCTTGAGTGGACTTACGAGTTGTTTGCTTGGTATGAGCCATGGGACCAAACTGAGCCAAAATAAACCATCGAATAAGGATTCAAATTAACAACCTCTTCAACAAATAAAGGCATTGCAGAGAATTTAAACTAATAAACATTACAGACAATTCGAATTAATAACATGTGGAACAAATAAAGACACTACAGACAAATCTCTAAGAAAAGTTGATATATCCATAGAAATCAAGGTCTCTTAGAGGATAACATCCAAGATCCAAAATCAACAAATAAGAATATAAAACACACAAACCTCCAAAATCAAACTCGTGATCACAAATATCCAACATGAAAACCTCAATGTGGTGGTCAATCCCTAATTATTTGTAATACCTCTATATCATAATTTTTTATATTTTTATTTTTATACATCCCCTTCTTTTAGTAAGTTTTCCCTTAAAATTTAAACCTAGTCCCATAAACAATTCATGTTCTTTTCTTTGTACTCATACTATGGGAAACCTTCAAATAAATTTTAGTTCTAATGTTTAATCCTTTAACTTCATTCCTTTATGTTACAAGTTTCTACGCTTGACCTCCTCTTTGAAAAACACTAAAACCTATTCATTTTTGAAATTTGACTTCCATATGAGTAATAGATTCATATATAAAAATTATATTATCAATTATGGTTTCTACCAAGGTTTTTGTTATACTTTCATATAACTATATATTCTTAGTTTAATACGATACATCATATAACCGATTGGAAAATATGATGACTCTTACCTATATTTATGATATTCACAAAATCATTTCTTTATGTATGTTCTGACAACATTATTAACTTATTTGAAATAAAATTCCCTTGTGCTTGTCACCCTGGTCGTATGATTGAATAGGTAGTAATTGTTTTTTTGCGTGGAGTGTTCACGTTCCTCCAGGTGTGTTCTCACATGTGATAATCATGTGGAAACATGTATATATTTGTGATTATGAATCACTTTACTATGAACGGTTCTGATCTTCCACCAGAAGATTAATGATTCTAGAAATTAGGGTTTACGTTAGGTTATACCATGCATTCTTTCTAGTTTTCTATTCGGACATTATGTGAAGATCCTCAGTTTGGTGTTTTCTTCACCTGAAACACTCACAAATTGCTATTTCATTCACTTTATGAATATTTCACAGTGATGCAACCACCTTTTGATATAAATGAATACTTTCAACTACAGAGAACAATTTGCCTATATTTTTCTTCATGATATTCTATCAAGGTAAGTATTTTTATTTTTCTTTTACAACGTTCAATTATTTGAAAGTTCAAATTAAAAGTATTAATACATATAAGATTTTTATTAGTAGGTCTCTATAGTTTGTTATTGCAAATGGTTGAACGGTTAGCCCTTGGTCTAGGTTAAGACCTCTAGGGTCTTTGTTGAGATGAAATTGTTTCTTTTCAACTCCTCAAAATAGAAAAAAAAATTGTTTTTGTTAAAGTTCTATTTTTCTCAAGCCTTCGCTCAAATACGTAATTTCTTCCCCAATTGTTTTTCTAAGAGTATTACTCTGGCATTTTTGGTTTTTATGAAAATGGTACTCAAAGTAATTTATTTTTTAGCAGGAACTATATTTACCCATTTCCCCTACTATTTGACATGTATTTTCCACCAGTTCACTAGTAGTTGAAGGGCATGGAGTTCCATGACGGTTGCCTTTACAAAATAGGCAATAACTGATAATTTGAGTTTATACCGCTCAAACTTGTTTCATACTCTGCCTAGTAGCTGCGTTGTTATTCTTCCTCTAGAATTTGTATCTACTTTTTTTATGTGGCATATACTACTTTCCCTTGGTCTCATTTCAGTTAAGAGCAAAATGTCTCGAAAAACTCTTGGATTACATAGAAAAAGAAAACCGTAGTTAATTTTACAACTTTGTTGTTTCACCATTAGTATTTCAGGAAACTGGACGTTGCTACCAAAAGTTTTGATTTTCTTTAATGGACCATATATGATACTTATAACATCCTCCATTATAAAATTTATGAGCTATATATAGTATCATTTATTGACTTGAAAGTCGACCTGGTATTTATAGAGAGAGGACTCTTTAGCTTCAAAGCTTTTGAATAAACATTTATCTCTGCTGCTTATATTTTTTTCTTTTTCTAAATCTTCTGCCAGTGTACCTATCTAATATATGAATTTTTATTTAGTTTCTTTTTTTTGATAGGTTCCTTATCTAGCGAGGGTTCTAGTCCAAATCTTGTACATGTAAAAATTATTTACCATATTCGTCTTGTATCTGTTTTAGTCATACATTCTATTAATAATATTTACATTAACGGTTTTTGTCATTTTTTTTATTGATAGTTGACTTCAAGGAAAATCCTATTTTTTTGGCATTAGAGTTTTATCGAAACATCTCTATCAATTTCACTAACTACTAAACTCTATTTTAAAGGATGGAAACCTTGTACTTATTCCAAAATTTCTATGCCTTTTCTTCTCTTGAATGGAAAGAAAAGCCATCTTTCCTCTGTTATAGTTTATGATCATATTAAGACAAATAGTTTTTAATCTACTTTGGCTTAATGTTTCAGAGATGTTTCCTTATTTTGTAGTGGAAAATTCTACTTAGAGCTTATCGCTACATTCCGACATATTTATTTTAATGGTGCAACAACACTATAATGTTACATGTGTATTCTACTTTTCAATAATTGTTTTCTATGTATATAATTTCATTTCTCTATTGTTTTTATACATCTATATATATACAAAGTTGATTCTAACAACTTTAATATCTATTAATGTTTACTACTATGAAGGAATGATTTCATGAAGCAATAAAATTATTCTCACATAGAAAATGCCACGTATATTGTATTTCTTAGTTTTTTATGGCATCAAACCTCTCTTAATTTTTATTTTACTACTATAAGAAAAGACATACA
>APFE031519314.1:18962-54985 GCA_000404065.3 Pinus taeda | reverse complement strand
TGTTGAGAATAACCACCACAGCATGAGCAGCTTCACCCCAGAAAGTTGCAGGAGTTCTTGACTCATCAAGCATAGCACGAGCCATTTGTTGGACTGTTCTGTTCATTCTTTCCACCACTCCATTTTGCTGAGGAGTTCTACCTCTAGAGAATTCTCTTCTTATCTCATGTTCTTCACAGAAATCAAAAAATTCATTTGAGGTAAACTCCCCACCTCTATCGGATCTGAGGCACTTAATTTTGTGACCTGATTCATTTTCAACCAAGGCTTTGAAGGATTTGAATTTTTCGAATGCTTCATCTTTCTGCTTCATAAGTCATAACCAGACAAACCTGGAGAAATCGTCAATGAATAATATCAAGTATTCTTCTCCTCGAGGTGTTCTTTTCCTGAAAGGACCACATGTATTTGTACGTACTAGCTCAAGAGGCATGCTAGCTGATCCTTCCTTCTCTGGAAAGTTAGTTCTTGTTTGTTTTCCAAACTGACATGATTTGCATATGGTGTTGTCAGGAATTTTGATATCTGGAAGATCGCGAACTGCTTGATATTTGCATGCTTTCCTTATTTGTGAAAAGCTTAGATGCCCCAACCTCCGATGCCATAACCAATGCTCATCATCCTTGCTCAGATAGCATTGTTGTTGTTCTTCTTCAAATATGTACAGATTATTTGGAGTTCCTTTGCCTTTGATCACTGTTTTACCTGTATCAAGATCACGAACAAGACATCCATTTGACCTGAATATTACCTCGGTTCTTTGATCACACATCTGGCTGACACTTAGAAGATTATGCTTCAATCCATCAACATACAAAACATTTCCAGCCTTGACCTTTTCTTTTAACCGAGCAATGTCTTTTCCTTTTATAGTTGCAGGAGTATCAATTCCAAAAGAAACTTTCTTTCCCTTTTCTAAAGCAGAGTAAGACTCAAGTTTTTCTTTCTCACCTGTCATATGCTTCGAACATCCACTGTCAATGTACCATAGATTTTCTTGTCCCTCTGCATAAAATGCTATCCCACATCTTTCTGTTTGTGGTTCCTTTATTCTCCATGTTTTGATGCTTGAGGCTTGTTCCTTTTTTTGCTGAAACCTGCTCCTGCATTCAGAATCTTCATGACCAAAGTTATTGCAAATAGAACATTCAACTTCATTTTCAAGAGCCGAAAAGTTGTTGTAGGTCCCTTTTGTAATCCCGGTCATACTTCTTTGTTTTTGAGCTTTTCTAGTCATGATTGTTTTATATGCAACACATTGAGCTGTTTTGTGACCAAAGTTATGACAAGAAAAACATTGTCCATTGAAGAAACTTCTGCGGTTATCAAATCTACCGGCCAAGTGATTGTAATCTCTATTGTTATTCATTCTTGAACCAAATTGAGAAGACTTTACCTGTGGCTGGTTGTAGCTTTTGTTCACTCTTAAAACGGATTGCCCCTGATAGCCTTTGTTTGCAATTTGTCCCTGCTTTGCCTGATAGTCTCCATTGTTCTTTTGCTCACTCCTTTTTGCTGCATCCAGATAACTTTTTGAAGTGGATGCTTGAGAAGTTTCTCCATTATAGCCCAGACCTGTTTTGTTTAGAGGAGAACGTTGTATATTGATAATCTCATCCAAAGTTTTAGATCCTTTGACAAACTTAAGATTAATAGCTTTTGTTTTCTCAATCTCTTTTCTAAGAGCAACAATTTCACCTTCTAACTTTTCAAAATGTTTTTTCTTTTCATCAATTTGAAATTGTAGAGTATCAATGATCATATTCTTTTCTTCTATACATCTCTTGAGTCTAGTAATTTCTTCAAAAAGGTTATCCACATCTATAGCATCCATATAATCATCATCTTCAAATGCCATTAACATTTTATATTCATTACCTTGTTCATCTTCATCACTGTTTGATAGACCATCACTATCTTCATGAGTGTAGTAGCTTTTCTTATTTGCACCCTGTTTCTTGTTCCATCAAGCAAGTTCCTTTCCTTTATCTTTATAAGGACATTTTGCAGCATAATGACCTACTCTTCCACAAGCAAAGCATTTAAAAGGTAACTTACCCCTGAACCTTCCAGAACCCCTTTGAAGATTTCTGACAAAATTTGATTATTCTTCTTCTTCTTCTGGTACATGACTTGCTTCATAATAATCTCCTTTGCCTGACGCCTTGAAAGAAGCTTCTCTTCTATCTAATGGACCTCCCTTTCTCATTTCATAAGCAGTTAGAATTCCATGTAGCTGAGACATAGTAAGAATTCGTAGATTTTCCTTTTCTTCAATTGCAGATACTTTAGATTCAAACTTGGGGGACAATGATCTTAGAACCTTTTCAACCACAATAGCCTCTCTTATTTCTTCACCAAAATTTTTCATACAACAATCTCATCTACCCGAAGAAATTAATTAGCCACACTTTCATCATTATACATCCTAAGATTCTCATACTGAATTCTGAGAGTTTGAAGTTTAGCACGCTTTACCTGTTCATCTCCTTCGTAGCTCAAGAAAATCTTTGTCCCATATTTCTTTTGCTGATTTATATTGCATAACTTTCACAAACTCTGTTTGAGATAAGCATCCCAGCAAAGTATTGACTGCTTTAGCATTTGTTTCATATTTCTTCTTTTGGGCCGCATCTGTAGGAGTAGCTGAAGGAAAATTGTAGCCTGTCTCTATGATCCAAACTTCTGTACCAAGAGATTGAAGATATGCAGTAACACTTACCTTCCAGTAATTGAAGTTTGTCCCATCAAAAATTGGTGGCCTGATTGATGCTTCCCTCTCGTAGTTGCTCATGATGAATGATCTTCCTTCAAGCGATTAAGCTTCTCCGAAGGACCTGCTCTGATACCAATTGTTGAAAATAATACTGAGAGGGGGGGGTGAATCAGTATTATCTAGTTCTTTTAACAAATCTTCCTTATTTACACTTTGAATTATTTTTGCATATCAGTACCATAAAATTATGAGCATGAACAAGAAAAACAGACAGTCACATCAAGGAACACCAGATATAAGGTGGAAACCCAATGTGGGTGAAAACCACCTGCTACAATATGTTTCTATCTTCTTTCAAATTAGAAACTTCTTTTACAATGGTCTTGTACTGGTGCAATCCTTTACCCGTATGCAGGCTGCAACCTGCAGAGAGCTACAAATCTCTCTCGTTTTCCAGTCTCTCCTGGAAGGGAGCAATAACCCCCTACTTCTTATAAATTTTCAAACTGGATCCATATACATCAAATGATCATCAAGTACATGTAAATTACACAGTCAGCTACAGTAACCAGATATACAATAATAGAACTGAACCCAGAACACCTTATCAACAGAAGATCTTAAGACAGATACGCAGTTTTCCTTTCACTGGCCTGCGTCGCTACGCACTTCACCCTCTGTTTCTCTGCGTATACCCGCAGAGTTCCTTCTGCTGCACTGCATGACCACACACTGCTTCTTCTACTGCACTGCGTATAGTACGCACCCAAATACACTATCGCGCCGCGTACTTCACTGAAGCCACACACCCAAAGACACTATCGCGCCACGTACCTTTTCTGTGCGTACACACCTGAACCTCCGTTGCTCTGCATACCCACGCACTGCGCCTTCGTTGCCTCTGCGTACCTAGGCACTGCGCCTTCGTCGCCCCTGCGTACCCATGCACTTATCCTTCTTCTGCTCTGCGTGCCCACGCACTCGCACCGTTAATCACCTGCGTACCTCTGATTAGGGCCGAAATACAGTCAGATGCTCAGATCTGATCTTGCGCTCAAGAGATCACCCTTCACAGATTCGCTTTCAACTTCTCTTTTTATAGATCAAGCTTTTAAACCAAGAACCCAAAATTTCAGATCTTAAGATATTCAATTTTCAAAAGATGCTCAAGCCAAATGATCTCCTTTGCTTTATATAGGCAAGCTCTTGCTCAAATCATGGACCAATACCACGGGCCAAAACCATAATAACACAATACCGTCGGCTAAATACCAAGGGTTAAACATAAGAAACCCCACATGTGCTTTTCTCTGCCTTGAAATGAGTGCACTGGGGATACGCACCTCCTGAACAGCTGACCTGCGTATCTGGCCGCGGTCCCTACATGGCATACCTGCGGGTACGCATCTTCTGAACTTTTCTCCCGCGTAATTCTTAATATTCATCATATTGAGAGCCTTGCCATGGGTGTTTCCATCAAGTAAAACATCTATAACATATAACCTCACCAGAAACATAATGCCAACAGACTCGTCACCAGGTAACTGCATAAGTGACTCAAAAATATGCCTAATATTTTGTGAGATCTTTTATCGTTTGTGACTTGGATCAACATTAGTGGAAGAATCCATGGAATAATTAACAATATCATTTACCTACAAAGAAAAAAAAAACAAACAATCATAACAACAATAAACGAGTGATAAAAAACATAATTAACATTATCATTTACCTACAAAACAAAACAAAAAATAATCATAACAATAGTAAAAGAGTGATAAAAAACATAAAATTTACCAAGTTATGAAATTAATACCATGACATCAACATAAGCATCCATGGAAGCATTAACATCATCATTTACCTACAAAGTAAAAAACAACTAGTCAGAACAATATTAAAAGAGTGATAACAAAGATAAAATCTAGAGAGTTATTAAATTATTACCATGACATCAACATCCAAGTTATCCACACTTTCAAAGTTATCATTTTCACGTCTCTATGAACAAAACATTGTACGGTATTAGATCACAATGACTATTATTTATTATTGTTGATCTACATATTCAATGAAATACTCAAATCACCTGGTTTTGGGTTGTTGCATTGATTCTTGCTTCTAGATTTTCTTGTTCCAAACTTAGCTTTTCCCTCATCATGCTAACCTTGATGACATGTTTGCAAAGATATCCATTTTTCGCCCAATCACAATCAC
This sequence comes from Pinus taeda, assembly GCA_000404065.3. Lineage (NCBI taxonomy): Eukaryota > Viridiplantae > Streptophyta > Pinopsida > Pinales > Pinaceae > Pinus > Pinus taeda. Next base: position 50,052 of record APFE031519314.1, on the reverse strand, counting down.
ACATAGCAAAATTTGAACTTGAATGGCATACCATATATGATTTATCTATATCATGTTGGCTTTGCACCCATGCTATTAAAGAATTTGAGTGGTGCAGTGTTACATTACAATCTGGAATAGATTGTGCCCTTAGCCATGAATGAGCTTCTATCTTTTCCACCTTATAGTTCTATGGAAACCATTTTCCTTTGCACATTGGCGCCACCAATAAAAAATGTGGACCACTGAACACAACTGATGCACCAACCAATCCACTCACATTACAATCTGGAATAGATTGTGCCCTTAGCCATGAATGAGCTTCTATTTTCTCCACCGTATATTTTCTATGGAAACCATTTTCCTTTGCACATTGATGCCACTAATAAAAAATGTGGACCATTGAACATAACTGATGCACCAACCAATCCACTCACACTACAATCTAGAATAGATTGTGCCCTTAGCCATGAATGAGCTTCTATTTTCTCCACCTTATAGTTTCTATGGAAACCATTTTCCTTTGCACATTGATTCCACCAATAAAAAATGTGGACCATTGAACACAACTGATGCACCAACCAATCCACTCGACGATGTGAAGTTACTCGTATTGACTTCAAAAGAACTTGTTTCAAATGTGAATGGTACGACTCAATAGCGCCATTTGTTTCTTGTCCGGCATGCTTTAAGTGACGACAACATTTTGCCCACATTTCTGATTAACACAAAATAAAGTATGTCAATAGTCAATACAATTATACCAAAAATATGAAAATTAAAGCTACAAAAATCAAACCTACTCTATCCAACCATCGTGCTTGAAAGTAGTCAACAAAGGTGGTTTCCTCTTGGAAGTCATTTAGAAATTTGTTGGTCTCCTCAAGTGCAGAATTTGCATTTTTGTGGTTGTGCATAATGTCACCTAGATGCTTAAATACAACATTGCAAATAAATATCAACCTTTGATTCATGTATATTACTATAAATATTACTAAAATTAAAAAATGTTAAAACAACTAATTAAATTATTTATTCATATGAACTAAGTAAGTTCATATGACATTATTTTTAATTGATCAATTTAATTAAAAGTACAAACCTTGCAAATAAATATTAACCTTCGATTTATGTATATTACTATAAATATTATGTAGATGTTAAATCTCTATCATCCACTTAATAATTATTAAATATTAAAAAAAATTTAGAAAGTCTTATTTCAAATAAACACGTCTATCAACATAATTAATTTGTTAGTTTTTATTCTAATTCTCAAAACAAAATTATTAATTTCTCTTTATAAATAAATTTTCTTTCAATCTTTATATCTCTAATCTTAATATTTATTATTTATTTAATTTCATTTTTTTAAACATAAACCAAATATCAAATATTATTTTATATTTTTATTAAATGATTTTCTTTTAATCTAATAATCTCTAATCTTAATATTTTATTATTTATTTAATTTCATTTTTAAACATAAACCAAATATCAAATATTATTTTATATTTTTATTAAAATATATGTTATTTATTTAAGTTAAGTTTTTTTAAACATAAACTAAATTTATATTTTATCAAAAAATAATAATAATTAAATACCAAGTTTTAAACATTAACGCATAACATAAAAGTAAAAAATAAACATAACATAAAAGTAAAAAATTTGAAATTTATTAAAAGAAATGTGTCATGCCAAAAAAAAGACTGTTAAGACAGGCGGATATAAGACAATGAAAAATGAATGCATAATTTAGAAGTAAAAGAAATCCAATGCACACTCTTGTGTTACATCATGATCAATTGAAATTCTAACGGTTAAGCCATAAACATTGATAAATTAATGCATAATCTAGAAGTAAAAAAAATGGAAACCAAAAGGTTTTGGTTCATTATTAAATTATTAAAACAGAATTCCAATGCACACTCTTGTGTTAACATCATAGTAACTCTAACGATTAAGCCATTCACAATAACCCATGTTCAGTAAGCGATCTACCAATACTTCGTCCCATATATGCATCGCATGCAGCTTGAGATCTCGACTTGTTGTAACTGCTCTGTGTAGTTGGCGATGCTCCTAGGTGATCAGTTCGGAGTAAAAATTTCCGCTTCCTCTGAAAATAACAAAAAGAAATCTATAGACAACCTGTTCCTTTTGGATTCACCATGAACCATTGGTGCTCTGGGTTGCAGTATTTGCCATCACTTCAAATTGCCATTCAATTTTACATTAACTATTGTTTAAATATTCTTCTACAACCTAATTCTAATTAATATTTAAATCAATATTTGTTTGAATACCCTACAACCCTATTCTAATAGCCTGGAAAACAAAAAAATCGTTGAGTTTCTCACCTGTAAAGAGTGACCTAATAATCCAGGAATGGGCTCGGTATCAACTCACTCTCCCTTGTTTGGATATGGAGTCTGAAATTACTACAATTTACTTTCTGTACACGGATGTCATGAAGTACAGTCACGTATATATGTGATTTCTGATCTAGAGAGTCATGTATGTTTCACAGTAGGACAGTAGGAGAGTCATCTATCTCACTTCAGCTGTTTCGCCTTGATGATGGATGAAGGATGAAGTGTTCACTCAAAATATTTCAAGAAGTTACCCAGCTTTCTTTCAGAAATAACTCTCCCCATGAATTTTGACTCTGAATATCTGCATACCTGTAAGGATTCTGGACACCACATATCTCCACAATGGTATGATATTGTCCACTTTGGGCCTAAGCCCTCATGGATTTGCTTTTGGACTTAACCCAAAAGGCCTCATACCAATGGAGATATTTGTCCATCCTTATATACCCATGATTCTCCCCACTTCTAGTCAATGTGGGATTTTGGTCGTATACCCAACAATCCTCCCCTCGAACAAAGGACCATCGAGCCTGCCCTCAAACGATTATCCATCCGTCCACTCTCTACCAACCAGGATTCTCCGCTCCAATGCGTTGGAAGCACACGCCTTACATGGAATACCACCTGCCTCGAGAGCTTGCTCTATCCCAGGTCAACTCCTCTTCACCATGTTGGGAGCAGGACACGTCCATGAAGAATCCGGAGCACACCGCCTGTTTAACCGAGCTCATCCACGGATCCCATCGTGATATTACCGGGGCCCACCACCTTTGTTCGGCATTCCGAGGATTCATCCACTTGGCTAACTTTCGGGCATGGCTCTGATACCACTTGTAAGGACTGTGGACATCACATATCTCCACAATGGTATGATATTGTCCACTTTGGGCCTAAGCCCTCATGGATTTGCTTTTGGACTTACCCCCAAAAGGCCTCATACCAATGGAGATATTTGTCCATCCTTATATACTCATGATCCTCGCCACTTCTAGTCAATGTGGGACTTTGGTCATATACCCAACAAAACTAGCATTCAACAACAGAACTAGTTGGTATTAGAGCAAAGGTTTATTTTCTTGATTGCTTGAGTTTTGTGCAAGTAGGGTTTTAATGGTTGCAAAATTGTGATGCTTACAAGGTTAAAGTTGCAGAGAGGAGAAGGGAAACTGTTTGTTGCAACTCTTGAGGAAATGCCCAGAAGAAGGAGATCCCCAAGGCCACAATCTCCACCCAAAGTTCCAATTCCATATTTACTTGAAGCACTTCAAGTTTTACCTTCAATTGAGAGTGAGGAGGTACAAGTGGTACCAGAAACTGAGCTTGAATCCAAATCCATCACGTCTGGAGCAAGAGAGACTGAAGGCCTTTCAGAAGAGGAAGCATTCAATAAAGCTTTCTATGACTTGACTGACATGGTTAGAGTCCTGTATGAAGAGAAGAACACTAGAATGGATGGAGGGAGTTCTAAGCCTCCACATGGAGAGGGAATCTCAAGAGATAAAACATATGAAAAGAAGGATTCAAAGGGTAATGGAGGAAAACCTCCTCCATCTCCACCATCTTCATCTTCCTCATCATCTTCATCACCCTCAACATCTCAAACATCAACATCTTCCACTTCCACCACAAAAACTATTCATACTCATTCAAAAACCCCAAAGGAAAAAACTCCCTTACTCAAATTGGACATTAAGTTTGAACTTCCCATGTACAATGGTGAGGTGAATGTAGAGAAGTTAGACAATTGGATTCGAAAATTGGAGGTTTACTGCAGAATTCAGAACCTTCAAGAAGATGACATAAAGATCTAGTTGTCTTCATTGAGGCTAGGAGGAGCAACCCTAGTTTGGTGGGAAGAAAAAACTCAAGAGGGAATGCGAATTCATGGTAAGATATCGTTTTTTTGGGTTGAATTTGTTTCTACAATTAAAAGATAGTTATACCCTTTAGTCTACATGCAAAAAAATCATTATCAGTTGGCAAAATTTAGGCAACTCAAGGGACAAATAGTCCAAGACTATACCCAAGAGTTTAGAAAGAAGGCTTTGTTGTTAGGAGTAAACTTGAATTCCCAAGATACATTGTTGAAATATTTTGGGGGTTTACATTCATATTTAAAACATACTATCCTTATGTTCAATCCAAGTAATTTGGATGAGGTATGTGTGTAAGCCACACACCTTGAATCAAGGGGAAAGAACATTCAGGAAGAGGCTAGTAAGAAGAAGCCATTCAAGGGTAAGGAGAAAGAGAAGGGAAAGAAGAATGCAAGTGTGAAGAAAGAAGGGGAGAAAACCATCTGCCAACATTGTTCCAAATTTGGGCATGATAAAACCCGTTGTTGGAAATTATACTAAGGCCTAAGAAACAAAACAATAAGGGAAAAAAAAGACGACCACTACCACACAACATGATCTTCGATTAGATTCTGGTGATGAGACCAAGATTTCAGCCATGGTCACAAAAGGAAAAGAAGCTATCGCAAGCACTAGTTCCTCACACAATCATAACAATGCTCCAAATGAAGAATCAAGAATATAATTGTTCCATGTAAGGGTAATTTCAACTCATACAAAGATTGATGCATTGTTTGATAGTGGGTCACAATCAAACTTAATTTCAGAAGACTTGGCCAAAAAGCTTAACCTTGAAACCGTACCTCATCATAAGCCATATCCATTGGGTTGGATAGTCAATAATCCAAATTTACAGGTTACAAGGAAGTGCTTATTCAAGTTCGCCATTACTAAAAAGTTCATTGATGAAGTTGAGTTAGATGTAGTTCCACTTGACATATCATGAATCATTTTGGGTAGTCCTTATTTGTATGATAGGAAAGCAGTATTTTATCGCCATGAGAACAAATATATGTTGCTTAAGAATGGAGTGGAGTACATTATGAGAGCCCATCACAAAAAGCTAAACATTTCTTTGGTTAATGCAACGCAGATGAAGAGACTAGTAAATGCAAGTAAAATTTTTGTGCTTCTTATGATCAAGAAAAATAATGATATTGATTATGAATCTTTTGAAGGTTGTGGTGACAAATTAAAATTTTATTTGTTTGATGTGGTAAGAAAGCATGGAGAGATGTTTCTAGAACCAAAGGGGTTACCTCCCAAGAGGGGAATTCAGCATGAGATATAGTTGCAGCAGGATGTTCCACTTCCAAACATTGGCATGTATCGCATGTCGATTATGGAGAGCATGGACATTAAGAAGAAAATTCAAGAATTTCTGAACAAAGGTATCATATGCACATCTACTTTGCCATGTGGTTCACCCATCGTCTTGGTGCCAAATAAGGACGAGACTTGGCACATGTGTGTGGAATTCCGTGCACTGAACAAAATCATGGTAAAGAATCGTTATCCACTTCCAAGAATTGATTATTTGCTTGATCAATTGAGGTACACAAAGCATTTCACTAAGTTAGACTTATGAAGTGATTTTCATTAAGTTAGAATAGATGAAGAGGACATTTGGAAAACCACATTTAAAACTAAACAAGGATTGTTTGAGTATATTGTTATGCCTTTCGGTCTTACAAATGCTCCAACAAATTTCATGAAATTTATGAATGTTGTATTGAGACAATTTCTAGATGAATTTTTCATTGTGTACTTAGATGATATTATCATATTCAACAAATCCATAAATGAACATGTCATGCATGTGAACAAAGTACTTGATGTCTTGAGAAAACAATAGTTGTTTTTAAAGATGTCAGAGTGTGAATCTGGAAAGAATTCTTTAGTGTATTTGAGACACATTGTTGGGGGAGGTGAGCTGAAGATAAACCCCTCTAAGATTGAGGTCATTCTGAATTGGCCCAAGCCCAATACAGTTACAGAGGTAAGAATATTTTTAGGGGAAACACAATATTGGGGGAAATTTATTGCTAATTTTTCTTCCATTGCAACACCATTACATGCATTGACTAGTGTCAAGAAAGTCTTCCATTGGGGAGATGTACAACATAAAGCATTTGATGCTTTGAAGAAAAAGATCAGTTCAACACCGGTATTGGCTCTTCTGGATCTTAGACAACCATTCGAGATTCAAACGGATGCTAGTGATTATGCCATGGGAGTAGTTCTTATTCAACATGGTAAGCCCATTTCATTTCATTCTAAATTTTTTAATGGAGCTATAACTAACTATCCCATTTATGACAAAGAAATTTATGCGTTGGTACAAAGTGTTAAAAAATGGAGACACTACTTGATGGGGAAGGAGACCATTATCCATACCGACCATCAACCATTGTAGTACTTATAATCACAGTCAAAGTTGCAGCAATCACGACACTTCAGATGTATGGGTTTTCTACAATAGTTTCATTTGGTTATGAAGTGCAAAAAGGGAATCCACAATAAGGTAGTTGATATGCTTTCTAGACCTATTGTAAATTCATCTATTATACTTAAGCATAATTCTATTTTTTATGAAAGTTACATTGAGAAATATGCATTTGACAATGACTTTCGAGATGTGTATGCAAGATTGAGTCAGGGAAACCAAGTTGAAGAGTTAGATTACTATGTACATAACAATTTGTTGTATCACTTGGGAAAGTTATGTATTCTATGGGGATAAAGAAAAAATATCATAATGGAGGTGCACACTTCATTGATTGATGAACACTTTGGTGTAGGCAAGACAATAACAAATCTCCAAAGGTGTTGTTATTCGCCAAGCATGTTTGATAATGTATCTCATTTTATAAGAGGATTTTCTTTGTGTGCAACAAGTAAGCCTAGCAATAGGAAACTAGGATTTTACACTCCAATTCTAGCACCTTGACATCCATGGGAGAGTATCTCAATGGATTTTGTAGGAGGTCTTCCATTGTCAAATAAAGGTCATGATTACTTGTATGTAGTTGTAGACAGGTTCAACAAGATGTGCATACTAACACCATGTACAAAAAAAATTACAGCTAAACAAATAGCTCACCTTTTCTTCCAAAACATTTGGGTTCATTTTGGTCTTCCTACTTCCATTGTGAGTGATTGAGATTCTCGATTTGCTGGGAATTTTTGGTCAAATTTGTGGGACATGATGGACACTAAGTTGAATAAGAGTATAACCTTTCATCCACAAACAGATGGACAAACAAAGGTGGTCAACAAGACATTCATTCATCTTCTTAGAGGATATTTTAGCAAACATACAAAGTTGTGGGATGAACAGTTGCATTACATACACCATGCATACAACATGGAAAAGCATTATTCCAAATATACATCGCCATTTGAGGCATGTCTTAGGTACTTGCCAAGATTGCCATTGGATTTCATCTTTGAGAAATATGTTGCCATCGATGGTCATAGTGACATCGATAAGGAAAGGAATTTCATTGAGTAAATTCAGTTGATACATCATATAGTGTAAGAACAAATTGAAAATAGCCAGAGCAACTACAAGGCAAGGCATGAAAAACACCATGTCGATCATAAATTTCAAGTTGGAGATGAATTTTGGTTATATATTAGTAAAGAGAGACTTCAAGGGGAAGGTAAAAAGCTTAAGCCAATCCATTATGGTCCTTTTAAAATCCTTGTAAATATTGGTAACAATGCATTTAGGCTAGATTTGCCTCCTTATATGCAAATATACTCTGTTGTTAATGTTGAGAATTTGAGATTGTTTGAGCCTCCTTTGATTGATGATCAAGGAGAGCATGTTCAACTACCATCAATAGATGATTTCTCACCAGAATACCTTGATGAACTTCAACAAGATTTCATACTTGATAGAAGAACCAAAACTTCAAATTAAGAGAGGGAATGTCGAATACCTTAGAGTGGGACTCAAGGGACAAAAGCCTTCTAAAGCCAAATGGTTGTAGATTGAGAAGGTGAGGGAGATGTACCATCACCTGTTGAACAATGATAGTATCTTTTAGGTTTGAAAAGGCTTCTAGTGGGGAGGAATGATCGGGTGCTCAATATTTAGCTAAAAAATCAAAGTTCTCATAATGGCTTGAAACATGAATGACCACGTTTGTCTCGGAAAAACGATCCCAACACAACTCGTTTCATTGAGAACCGAGTTCATATGAGGAAGATATTGAGTTTTGTCCACTTTTCCAAACATAAGAAATTTTGAAAGAAAAATGCACAGTCACTGCATAGTCAACAGTCCGAACTGCTGACATTGCATGTGACTGTGCAAGGTCACCAATTGTCAATGGTCCAATCAGGCTTCGACAAGTGTCATATTTTGGTTGGTTATTAGATGTGGTGATGCGGCATGATTTGGTTGGTAAATGGAGGACCAATGAGGAGGGGACAAGTGGCCAACCTAGAGGCCACCACGTGTCCCTCTCCAAAGTTCAGCTTGGCATGCAGTGCTTACCAAAATTTTATGGTAGGCTGGGGGGTTGAACCTAAGACCTGCTCCAAACAAACCAACAACCTTACTGTTATACCACTATATGTTTCTTAACCATTATAGGATTCCATTTATATTTGAATTGTAAAGCGGTAAGAGTTGGGGGTTAGGAGGGCCAACCCTCCCATGTGAACGCTTTGGCGGTTATAACAAAGAGCTCTCCAAAAATCATCAGACCAATGACCAGCGTAACATTTAATACATATATGTGAGCACGCCATAACATGTAGTGGTCACAGTTTATCCAAACGATGTCCAACATTTAACTGCCAACTTAAACGACATAACTCTCCACAACATGTGTCCGCCTTCACTAAGACCGCCAAGGTAAAAGGCTAACGATTTAGCCTAACTACACAATTAATGCACTAATGTACAGTTAACCTTCAATTAATTGCAATTATCCATTAATAAACTCGATTTTAACTTGGCAGACTTTTGGGGGTACGATAAAGTCAGAGTTTTCTCTAGCTTTAGCGGGGCTAACTAGAGTTGCTCCAGTTTTAGAGGAGTTTTCCTAGGAAAAACTGTTTTGACCATAACTGGATCAAAATTCAACCAAATTAAGCTCAGGAAAAGGTGTTCCTAGCTAATTTGAGCATTCTGAACACATTGAAGTAGGTTTTAGGAGCAACAGAGATCTGTAAACATCATTTTTTTTTCCATATTGAGCTAATACAGAGGTCCAAGCCATGGAAGTTGGACTAAGGAGATGTAGCCCAGGAGGGGTGAACTCCTTCATCAAAACATTGTGTTAAGTGTTCATGTTGATGGTTTGCTGTACTTTTCATTGTTGTTTTTCAAAACTTGTTTTTCATGCTATTTTGATCATGTATTTCACATAAAACTTGACAAAATTTACCTATCCCTAATCACAAACACCATAAGAGAACCATGCACATGAAGTAATTGATAAGCATTTGTTTATAAATATGAATTTTAAATTAGCACAAAAAAACTAACATTCAACAAAAGATCATCGAGTCTTGCCTTCTCATCCTGGAACAAGACCTCAAACCCCTTCTTCTCGATCATCGATATAAATATCACGCTATATCTGAGTCCTAGTGCAAACAATACATCCTGGACCCACATCACCCGTCCTATCTCCATCCTGTATGACACAATTCCCAATCCTCAGATATCCTTCTGACTCTTGTTTCCAAACACCATGTCCAACTTCGAGTTCTATTTAGCTAGAATCTGGAAAACCTCTTGTGACCTTGTCATATGTTTCGATGCACCACTATCCATGTACCATCCATCCTCATCGATAGTACCCTGGGAGAAATGAGAGATCATGGAAAAGTCCTCATCTTCCAACCTCCTAGTGAGAGCAACTATCTTAAAAGAGGTGGCAATACCGACAACCTGCTTTCCTTTCTTCTCCTCATCATCTCCCTTCTTCTTCATTGGACATCTTGATGAAAATGATGGAAAATGACCCATATTACCACAGTTGAAACACTTGAATTTACTCAAGTCCTTATTCTACTTACTCTTCATTCATTTAGCACTACCATGTCATCATCTGAAACCCTCTTCTTCGGATGAAGATCCTTGTCTCACAACTCTTCCTGAATGAAGTTGTCCCACAACCTATTCCATCACGGAGACTTCTCTATGGAAAGGATCCCATAGATGAATGGCTTCCATTCCTCGGTCAACCCTTTCAATGCAATCCTCACCATATAATAATATAAAATAGTTACACTGATGACATCAAGCTCATCTTTGACCTGAGAAAATATCATCAAATACAAATTCACTCCTTCACCCTGTATCATTTTGGTGGACTTCAAATTATCCTCCAATATCAGTACCCGATTTTCGTTCTTATTCTGGAACAAATTTCGAAGAGCCATCCATATCTCATGTGCACTGTTATTCTTGGAAAAATGAGGTATTAGGGGATCCTTCACACCATCAAGGATGATCAATCTCAGTCTTGTATCCAAATCCTCATACACTTGTAACTTCTTTGGGTCAGTTTACTTCTTGTTGGATTTGTCGGCAAGCTCCCAGATCCTGTTGACCTACAAGACCAACTTAATCCTTTCCTTCCATGGACTATAGTTGGACAACCCCTCCAACGTATCCTCATATCGAAGACCAGCTTGCAACTTCGACATTATAGTGAGCCCTTCACCTACAATTTGACCAAATCCCTCTTAAGATGTACTTTGTTGTGCACACTCTGATTCACTGTCTTCCAAAGTAGCTCAGACATGCTTTGAAACCATGCTGAATTTCCACGATCTTGGGTCTAGGGTAGAATATTAGAATCTATGGTGCTACCAAACCAAGAATCTCAACAGAACTACTTTGCACATCAAAATAATATAAAGTAGTAAATAACACATGCACAAGTATAGACAAATTTTTACAAATTTCAACCCAACTTCGTTATATTAATCAACATATAATACCACTATTTAGGGCTCCCATACAAGGGGTAATGGCCCTCAATTATCCACAAGTATAAGAATACAAGAGACACTTACAATCTTTCTATAGTCTTTATGTCGTATCTCGTCCTGTCGGTCCTTTAATTCTGTTCTTCTCTCTAGCTTCCCTTTATTCCATCAAAGGACAACACATAGAATCTCCACGAGGGATGCCACCTATCACTATTGCAAGTCACTTTTGATTCAATGAACACATGCTGATCCAATTTGTTCTTCTAGGCTGGCCAACGCTTGAGCTCCAATCTACCTTCTAGTAGCTTCTTTCGTCCATCAAAGAGCTACACATAGGCTCAACAACTTCACCCAACCTTCAACTATCAAGCTCTCATTATGATTGCTTTTCAAGGGCTACTTTAGGTATCCAACATGCTTCCCTTCACCAATCTAATGGATCCTAATCCTCCACTGTGAAATCTGCTCGAAGGAAAGGCTTCTAACCACCATGTTAATCCTTCTAATTGGATCCCACAGACTACTACAAATTTTGTCCACATTGGGATACCATTCCTTGCATCAAATCAACTAACAATCATCCATACATACCTTAGTTTGTAGGTTTGTTCATGGTTGCATGTTCTGCTCCTAATTAGCGGCTAATAACTCACTACTACGACCCTCTACATTCAGAACCACTCCAACAATTACGACTTAGCTCCAATTTTCTCCTGTGGTCAAGTGTTGTATTCTAGGGAGAAGTTAGCCCTAGATTGGGCCCTCCAACCCTCTCCAAATGTCACATATCTCCTCCACACTATCGATTCGGCTTAAGGCATCCTACAGCTTAAGAAAGGCCACACAACACTTCAAGATGACCATACTACCTTTTTGTATTAAACAAAGCCTCCTTCTCACAAATCCGTGCCCAAGACAGGGCTAATAACTCCTCTCTGTAATGTGACTTCTTCCCTACAATAAATCAAACCTATACCAATACCAAAAGACACTTCAAATCCATAAAAAATGCCCCATGCTATCCTTGTTTTCATTTGCGGTTGCCTCAGGGAAGTATGGAGGTGATTTGATGCACTTGGATGGATGAAATGAACTCACACATGTGCCTAATTTAAATCCTTCACATGTGGCTCCAATGAATTCATGCCAACTGTTAACAAGTCCTTCTAAAGCCAAGCCAACTTGCACAAATCTTGACACTAACATTCAAAAATTAATATATCTGGATATATAGCTCCAATTTGAGTGATTCTCAATGCGTTAGTTTTGTCTCAACATCCTCTATCACCTCAAATTTTTTCATGCTAAAATACCTCATGGTTTTGGCCTGACTCCTTTGGGTGGAAAACCCCAACTTTGGGTTCCAAGCCCACAAGTGAATCTTGTGGTTCTCCACCCTCCAAACCTCAAACCCTAGGGCTTGGAGTACCTCTCAAGCTACTAATAAATCAACATCTTCCACACTATTTATGGGTAGAGGCATGTAGTATGACAATTTACATTCAGAACAAGGTTTCGCATAAAGCATTGGGAAATATGACACGAGAGGAAGCATTCATAGGGAAGAGGCTAGATGTCAATCATTTCGGGATATTTGGTATATCACATTCCAGGAGATATAGGTTCCAAGCTAGATCAGATTGCAAAGAGGGGGTACTTTTTGGGGTACTAGTTAGGATAAATGTCAAGTTCCTAGAGGACAAGGAATACATGAGATCTAAAGATTTTCCAACAGCTGATGATTAGAGTGAGAAGCCAATGAAAGCTCCTATAGTTGAGTAGTACGATCAGGAGTAGCATAGCATGAGTATAAGCACTAGTACGAGAACAAGCTCAAGTGTAGGAGTTCCTAAGTTTTCGTAGAGTATTGAGCAACAGATGCAATAGATTAGGGATATGCATCAAGAGGATATAGAAGTTGATAATCCACCATCTATTGTTGGTAGGAGGAAGTAGGAAGTTCATCAGACACTGAGGGATTCTCAAGAGTTTGTGAGAACTCCTAGGATGGGTAGTAGGCAGTGGAGACAACCAGAGAGGTACAATGGTTACAAGGCATTAGTCAGTCAGTTAGTAGATAGCTAGCTTTCCAAATATCGGGAAGCTGCACAACAAGTGTGGCAAGATGTGTTACACAATATTTTGTCACACCTCCTGCACTTCCCTGTGCCATAACCCGGAGTGCCAAAAACTTCACAACACTGCTATGTAACCATCTTGATATACAGTCTAGATCCTCCCTGAAGAACTAATGAAAACATGCCTTGAGCCTTCCCTGAGGAAAATGAGCTCAAAACCATAATATCTAGGTCAGCATGACTGTGACACTGCCCACTTGTGTTGATGGCAGGTTGCAACATATGAGACTCGCGCTGCCAGCATGGATTTTTTCTGGATACTCGCGTTGATCCCTAAAAGGCAAGTTTTCCCAAAGAGGAGGAGAAGCTTCATGATCTAGAGCCTTCCTGAACAACAAGCTAGATGATGTTCATTGTGGATGTGGTTGAGTTCTCCCAATATTACCCTTTGGTCTTATCCCTATAAGCTTCCTCCTTGAGATGAGGACTTTACCCTATCTTTGGTGAGATCCTAACCCCCTCACCTTGCATATAAATTCATCCTCTTCCATTCCCAAATGGTTGGTCTCTGATTATTTTCACCCTTATTCTAAGATAGTGCCTACATGCTATTCACTTTGGCTTGGAGAAGGAGTGCTTGGAGAGCTTGAGCTTGGACTTTGAACTCCACTCAAGGAGGGCTACTAACATCAAGGCTTGGGTTGTATGCTTCCTCTTTTGTTTATTAATATATACAACTGTTGGTTCACTTTCCATAAATGCTTATATCAATGCTTCATTTATCTTAATTCTCCTTGATCTGTTAAGTGGATTACATTTGATAATGCTTGTTGCACTTTTATGCTTTGTCATGTCTTTGGTCTCTTGTGCATGTATTCAAATGCCATGAGCAGCAAGGACTGGGCCTGTGGAGAAAGTGATCAAGATCTTCAACAAAGGAGTGAATTACAACATCAGAGCAAGGTAGGTCTCCTTCCTCTTCTCTTATTTCGAGTGTAATCTAGGAAAGTGTCTTGTAGATTGTCTCGTTTGTTGGTAGACCCACTCATTAGGCTAGAGGGATCGTCTCTGTCTGCAGAGATGATTTAACTACCCAATAGGATGTGATGGTTGAGGATTATACCTAATTCTTGCATAACTATGTGTGGGAGGTTGTACCTAGACCAACATACAGGGTGATGGTTGGATCACACTGGATATTCAAGATCAAGCATGCTGTAGATGGTAGCATTGAAAAATACAAGGGAAGGTTTGTGGCCAAGGGGATCTATTACAAGGAGGGAAGAGATTATGAGGAGACATTTGCTCCTATGGCCAGGTATACTTCTATACGAGCCATGATCTCATTAGTAGCACAGATGGGATGGCAAATCCACCAGGTGGATGTCAAGATGACGTTCCTTAAGTGTGACTTAGAAGAGGAGGTATATATAGAGTAATAAGAGGGATTTTTAGCACACAACAGAGAGACCCACGTGTGTTGGTTGAAGGCATATTTGCATGGGCTCAAGTAAGCTCCTAGGGCATGGTATTAGTGCATTGACAAGTGCTTGTAGGGAATGGGGTTCGTGAAGAGTGAGGCAGACACAAACCTCTGCCACTTGGTGGTTGGGGGTGATGTTCTCATTATTGTCTTGTACGTGGACAACTTGTTTCTTACAGGTTCACTGGGGCTCATAGAGGAGTGCAAGAGGGATCTTGAAGTAGGGTTCAAGACAAAGAACTTGGGGCTCATGCACTACTTTTTAGGCATGGAGCTATGGTAGACAGATGGGGAGATTTTCCTTGGGAAAGGGAAATACTGCATCATGATCTTGAGAACATTTAGGATGGAGGATTGCAGAGCCATGTCTACACCCATGATCACGAATTGGAGGAAGATAAATGAATTGAGGGAGAAGGATGTAGACCCCACCTTATAAAATTAGTTGATAGGATCTCTCATATATTTTATAAACACCAGACTCAATATATCCTATGCAGTAAATTCTCTTAGTCAGTTCATGGTGGAACCAAAGAGAGTGTATTGGACAACAACGAAGCATGTGCTGAGATATTTGAATGGTACAATCGAGTATGGGATTAGATATGATCGAGGTGATGGTATCAGGTTGGTGGGATATACTAACATAGACTGGGAAAGTAATACAGTGGATTGGAAAAGCAATTTATTGTGCTGCTTCAACATGGGACCTGGAGTTGTCTCTTGGTACAATCAGAAGCAAAATTTTGTGGAATTGAGTTCTACATAGGCATAATATATAACAACGAGCATGGCTACATGTGAGGCCATATGGATTTGGAAGATGCTAGTAGCCTTGTTTACCAAAGGGTAGAGAAGACATCGATACAATGTGGAAATAAAAGTTGCATAAGGTTGTTTGAGAATCTAGTGTTTCACGATAGGTCCAAGAATATAGACATCAGGTACCACTTCATCAGGGATTTTGTATAGTGCAAGATTGTTCAACTATAATATATACCCATAGATGAGCAGGTAGCAGATGTACTTACAAAGGCTTTGGGAAAGGTGAGAATCATCTTCTTCAGAGATAAGCTAGGTGTTATGTAGAACACCTTCCTTGCTAAGTGGGAGTGTTAATTTATGTAGCTCAGACATGTGTTTTTGTCTTAGATGGTGTCCATGAGGCTAAGGAACATAGTGGATTAATTTTCTCCAATACCCATAAAAAGTGTCTAAGGAAAATGACCTTAATTAAAATTAATTAGCCACTTTATTAATTTTCCTAAATATAACTTAGGGAAATGACTTAATTAATCGAGATTAATTGAGGCAAATTGATTTTCCTCTAGCGACTTCTAGAAAAGTCATGTGATGGGGTCAAGATGATCTTGGCCATTGATTAAGATTATATTGTGGCCATTGATCTCTCAACGAGATATTATAAGAGGAAATCGATGGGAATTTGGAGAACACAATCAAAGACACAAATTTATAGCGATTGCAAGGGTGTAATTATAGCGCGAGGGCACCAACATATTGAAATCAACAAAGATTGAAGACATAGATGTTGGAGATAATTCTTCACAAAATTTACAGTTTCTCAGTGAGGGAGGTCAATTTTATTTGCATAAGAGGCCTTTTTTCCCAGTGGAGTGAATCGACTTCAAGAGGTCGAGTTGTGGGAGCAATATTTTTTTTTCTAGAGAGATCGATTTGCTCAGGGGAAGACAAGTTTTCTAGTAGAAGTCAAATTCCAAAGGAGGCTGAGTTAGTTTTACCAACAAGTGTGAGTTTTCAATGAGGTCCAACTTGCCTGGGTGGCATGGGTGGACCTATTCAAGACTTTAGGGGAGGGCCAAATTGGATCAAAGGGGCCGAGTTGCTTCCAGGGAGTAAATTGACTTGTAGAAGTGAAAGAAACAATTTTTTGGAGGTTTTCTATTTTACAACAAACAATTGTAATTTTTCAATCACAGATTTTGCTGAAGAATAATAAAAATACTCATATGTAGAACTAATTTTCCCCACACTGGATGTTTTTCGAGGGACATTTGTCCAAAAATACCAATGTTGACTATGTGTGTGTGTGTGTGTGTGTGTGCACAATATTTTCTTAGTTCCTGTGGTTTATTTAATTTTCTGTGAAGTTGTAGTAGTGCTTTATTCAGTATTTGCCACAAATAAATTGCAAAATACAAATAATCAAATTTAATAGGAGAATAATAACCAATAACTGCAATAGTAATAAAAATTTCACAAAATTCAGGTCAAAATGACATCTAGAAAAGTTGGTGTCAAGAAGTCAACTATCAATTTTAGCATACCAAGCCCAAAGAGCTTGCTGAAGGTCATAATGAGATTTATTAAGGCAATAAACAAGGCTAGGGTCATTTTGAATTTTTATAGAGAGTTGTTCCATGTTAATTTATCATGTAAAATTCCCATGCAATAAGGTAGATTTAACATCCATTAGATGGACCTCCCATTTATATGAAGTGGAAAGGGTTAGAATAAAGCGGTTGGAATTTATTTTGGCTATAAAGTCAAAGGTTTCAATATAGTGAATGGATTTTACTCAAGAAAATATTTTGGTAGCTAATCAAGCTTCATGTATTTCAATGCTTCCATCTAATGCATACTTAGTTTTATACACCCATTTGCACTTGTAAAATTTTCTTCTTTTCTAAAGATGTACAATATCCCAAGTATCATTCCCCATTAAGCAATGACATTATGTAACACTCCCTCCCACCCCCTTGGATTTTCTAGGCTGATGGGATGTGTTACCTTTAACTAACCCAACCTCCATGGTCTCATTATGAAGATGGGGTTACAAAATTTCTTCTTCCCCAAAATGTGTAGAACTCAGTTTAGATAATACCATCACATCTGGCTCTTCAAGAGATTTTTGGTGATATAAAATTTTCCTCAATCTAACTCCTGGATTGAAAAGTATGCCCATTGGAAGTTTGATACCCTTAACCCTTGCCACATTAGCAAGCACTGCCATGTGTCAAAGCAAGTGCCTACGTGACCTTGGAACATCTCTTGAAGCTAACGTGGTTGCTACCATGTCATTAGGCCTTCGCACCATCATGCCTTATTTCTTGAAAGTCTTGGTTTAATACTTCGTGACGTGACAAACATCTTCATGTTAGTTATAAGGGAATTCCTCGTCTATCACCCACATTAGTTCACCGTTTTTGTCAATATCACACATTAGTAAGAGATGACACAATAAACTATTGTTGGGGAATTGAACCCCGTAGTGACATGGATCTTGTCTACATCCACCTTACATATGTGCCACATGACATCCAAAACCATTTAGATCCACAAAAGTTTTGTCGTGTATCAAGTGGATTCAACTATTTTAGTATCCAAAAACACCCATTATGCTACCATGTGCCACATGATTAGCGTGCCATATCAACATCCTTACCACATTTTCGATCCATGTCCTTTTGATTCTCACGTGGTGTCATGTGTAGCCTTACCTGTCTTATGTAACCTCTACCACATTAACTTACATGAAAGGGGTCCCACGATCGAGCCATTTTGTGTTTTGCAATGAAAATGCATCATATTTGGCTTAAGGGGAAATCTAGGTTGCACAAGAAATCATGCTATAATATTTTTTTGGACCCCATAATCTCATATTTCCACGCCTACTTAAGGTGAATTTGGCCCTGGCCCACCATGCGTGTTCCCAAGGTTCTTGCATCACGCCTACACCTCAGATGCCCCAAATTTCTCGATACATTTGACTTTCCTTGAGTGATTTTGTCAATAAACATCAATGATTCCCATCTTGCAGAGGCACATCTCTATCCCCCAAATGTATGAATCTTTGTCACCAAACAATGAGGTTTCTCTTTTGGTGAAGACACATCTTTGTATCCGAGACATATAATTTACCATTTCTTGGACATATAATTTCTTAGCAACACATTTAGAGTAATTCTAAGTCTCGTGCTTTCATAATGTACACAAATGGAACAACCCATATGTCCAGACTCCTGGATACATCCACTAATACAACAATGTATCTGACCTAGATACAAATACATATGTAAGACATACCCGACCCTGGATAAAAGTATAGCCCCCTGTAATGCTTTAAACTCAGGGTTTTCTTAGGTATTTGAAGGAATTTTCCCTAGCCTTCCTTCTAGCCTAGTGTTGCTTAGAGCACTAATCTCTACAGGAGTGGAACCCTCATTCCCACACTAGCATTCCAAGCATTAAACATAGCCATAATAAGGGAAATAAAGTTGTCAACACGCCTACCAATAGGCATAGAACTCGGCTAAACCATAACTAAGAATTAACTATAAATTTAGATACAACAACATCCCATTAATCACATATTGGTTTCAAATGGGCACCATCAAATCTAATGATATATCATGCAACACTAGACATTAACCACAAAATTTCACTATTCCATAAATAATAGATATCCATGATATTCATAACATACCAAACAATATAAATCACACACAGTGACAGTCAACTGAAATCAACAAGTAATCATGCATACTATGTAATCAATCTTGCACTTAAGAAAGTATCAACTGTCACAAGGATCTACAAATCCCTCTCAATCATGAGAACATTCACATAATCCATCTAATTATAGATAAATATGAATAACACATTCCTCCATAAGCAATGCTGATACATTCAGTATTATGACCCATATCAACATCATTCAACATTCATAGTGCAACAATAGTATAAGTAAATACACTTATCTATATAGCTTAATAACTGGCAACTGAGGGAGGGACTTCCACTCTCCACTAAACCATAGGCCAATTGCACTGCAATATTTCTTGCAGTTTACCACCCTAGAGAAATATTCAAAGTTTGAGGAGTAAGTGCTCAAGGTATTCACACCAATTCTAATCAACTAGTGCACACAAGAATCCATATTTGATGGCGTCTCCCCTTGCTTACATGAATCCAAAGCACATGGTGTTCGAACTGCTAAATGCTACATTAAGTCATAGCTCAAAGTGTCTTCACTAGTGTTGATAGGGATCTAGAGCACATGGTAATTCCATATAATAAATCCTGTAGTTATCTAACTACACATAGAGTTTTCCCTCTACTAATTAGGAATCCATGGTAAGCTATGTTTTCACCTACTCAACCTTGCGGGCCTCCAAAATACACAATGTCTCCACCTCTTCTTCTTTTCATCTCTCTCTAACCATGCTCCTCAACATGCTCCCACTCGTGTGCCAAAATTGTTCATATCATTCTTCTTCTCGCGGATTCGATCACAATTCTTGTATGCCTATCTTGAAATACATGCATCCACAATACACTATCTCATGCCTGTATTTCTTTCCAATCACAACCACATCTCTTCAATGTGTATCCTTTGAATTCCCTCCTATCTCCTCCTCTTTCTCAGCTCCTCAGTTGTCCCTCACGTGTTGACCTCCCAACACAACCTACTAGGACAAAGGTGTATGCAGCTTGTCCTCCACTCAGGAAGTCCATACTCTGCCTCCCTGCTTATTTTACAAGCCATTAAACCCAATTAGAAACTTGCTGGCATATTAAATGAACAACCTAAGTTTAATCACTTCCCAAGCAAATCCAACTCTGAATCTGTGTAGACTCCTCCACTCCAGTGATTGTGTTACATTTCCACAACTTTTACATGATTTATGATTCATGTTGACAATTACAAGAGGGGTAGCAAAAAGGGTTGTCACATAGTCTTCATTCATTATTGTATATTGATTTGGATGCTAGAAGATTTTATAAATATTTTTGGATCACGAGTCTCTAAAACTTGTTAAACAAAATAGAGGAGGCTCATTGGAACTATGAATGTGTATGATGTTGATTTGAAGGATCATTGGGAAGATCACTGACCACTTCTTGTGTTGCATGACCCTTAATAGGAAGTTGTGGTAGTGGTGAAATTTTACATTTAATGCACCCAAATAGAGGAAGTTGCCTGACTAGAGGTGGATTTTCATCCTCACTATTATCATTTGACAAATAAATTAAAATAGTAGCATTAACAAAAATAATGTAAAAGGAAGATGGTACAAACTTCAAAGATAACTTGCAGGCCAAAGATGACACATATGTCAAATTAGACCTATAGACCAAAATAATTTCAACATACTTAAAATATATTCTAATAAAAATGATATTAAAGAAGTATATAACCTTCAACATCTTCAAAATAACCAACAAAAATACGCTTCTCACTTTTAGGTTGTAATGATTTCCTTTTCTCATTGGGAATGTGAGCCCATACTTCACTACCAAACACAAAAAAGTGTATTGCATTAGATTTAATTTTACTTCATGCTTCTTTCAATGTCACATCTTTTAAAACCTTTGTGGGAGTGTGATCAATCTTCTAATTCGTACAATTAATTGCTTTCACCCAGAAAAAAAAGGTACTTTATTTTTAATTTAGATCATACAATTTGTCATTTCTTTGATGTGTAATTCTTTGTCTCAACAACACTATTTTGTTTTGGTGTATATAGGATGGTATGTTGCATATAAATGTTCTATGTAGTGTAGTAAGTTGTAAATTTGTTGTTAACGTATTCACCTCCATTATATATTCTTAACTTCTAAAGTTGATGTTGATATTTTTTTTCTAAAAGGGTCTTATAGGCCAAAAACATGTCAAAAAATTCAATCTTAAGCTTTAAGAAATTAACCCATGTGCATTTGGAGATGCCATCAATGAATTTTAAGAATAAATTGAATCTAGAGAAAGAAGTATAATGAAGCAAACCACACAAATCATTATGCACAAGTTGCAAAGGGGCCAAGGTGTGTCAAGTGGCACATTTGTTAAAATTGTCTCAATGATGTTTACGAAGAACACAAGTGGAATAAACACCATATTTGTAAGAAACAAAAGGATGAATAACCACCATATTTTAATTATATAGTTCCTACAACGAGTGATAATATAGATTAACAAACCTCTCATGCCAAAGTTTGTTCTCCAATCATAACTGAGCAATAAAAGCTTATGGAAGAGACGATGACCAAAGTTGTCAAATTTATACAATTGGGTAATATTATCAACAATTCCAGTTGCTAAGACATGCTTAGGATTTTTCAAATCCTTGATTACAACTTAGCATGGTGAAAGTTATATGGTTTTAGTGAGGTGAAAATTATATTTTCAAAACATTAATAAAAGGTTGCAATTAAGTCTTGGAACACATGCTACATCATTAAAATGGCCTTCATCTAGCAAAATTATTCCAAACCCTACAACACTAAGATATGTATCTTCACCAACAAAAATTGGTTTGGTGCTAAATTCATTAGGAGTAGAAAATATGGTTCTTTCTTTATCCATATGGTAACATGCTCTATAATCAATATGCAACCCATTAGAATAAGAAACAGATGTCGTATTGAAGGAAAACTATATGTAGAAAGTGCATGTACATGAGAATAGGAGTTAAAAGAAGAGGAATCAAGATTGATGTTGCGTTTCTTCATCACTACTTCTAATGCTTCCATATTATTGAGACATTTAGTTTCAAGTTGATAATATCACCCACAAAAATTACAATCTCTCTGTGTCTTCTTACCTTTCGATTTAGTTCCTTTTATCACCATTTGGAGTAAGATCTAGCTAAGAGGGTTTCAAACCCTTATTTTGTTTTTTGTTACAATGATATTGCTTCTTTGAATTCATGTGTAATGTCCCTTCCTAAACTATTTTTGAACATGATTTATTTCTACATTTTGGGGCAAATTTTGGAGATGGGGCCCATTCGATTTTATTAGGAGACTTAGGAGTTAGAAGTAAGTTATTTTGGTTTTGTTCACACAAGGAAAATAAGCACTTCCTAAGCCAATAGTTCAAATTGCATGAGAGGGGAAAATCGATGGCTTAGTGATGGACCCATGAAGGAGGGAAAATGGAGGGAAAACGTGCTCCACTAAATCTATATAAGGAAGGTAGCTCTCATCATTTCAATCATCTTATTGGAGTATATCGATTTCTCTTTGGTTGCTCGAGCTGCTTAACCGAGTCATTGGATGTTTAGCACGATTTATTCCGGTGAAGAGATCACCATTTCTTTGGGGTAATTTGAATGCCACCCTATGAAGGTTTTCTTCATTTCTTCAGGAGGAGGATCACATTGTGATTCCCAATAGTAACAATCCCTTCCAGGTTGTGCGTATTACTGGGGACGCAGTGGAGAAGAGGCCAAGTTCATTGGTGGTGATCAATATTGGAGATTTAAGATGATATTTTCTGAAGAGGAGGCTAGGGAGGATTGTTAGCATTTAGCAGATCTTGGGAGCTTATTGAGCTTATGGCTTGGTAGTGTGACTTTCACACTCCCTGGGCTAGCACAAAGGCAATGTGTGGGAGCTCATTTGGTGGGTAAAGTATCAGTCCTTAAGGCTGAGCTTTGCTGTGGATGTTAGAAGAGCTATTTGGAGTGGTATTTGCTTCCATTTCATAGCTTGGATGAGTACTTTGTTGTCATTTCTTGCATGCTATATTTCTGGAGCTATTTGGAGGGCATGGGCCATAGAGGAGGTCGAATTTGGGAAGTCAAAATAAGGCCAAAAAATTTCTGGGTTTTGCTGGGTTTTTGACAAGGATCCCAGATATAAAGTTTCAAAATTTTTTGAGCACCAAAAGTGGGGTTTTCATCTATATATTTGTAGTAGACAATGTAGAATTACTAGGGATCACACAGTGCCTTTGGGGGTCGATTTTGGGAGGTCAAAATCGGGCCAAACCATTTCTAGGTTTTTGTGGGTTTTGGTCAAGAAACTTGGGGCTAAATTTGTACCATTTTCTGAGCAGTAGAAGTGGAGTTTCTACAGTTCCTTTCCAACCAACAATGCACTTTTCTGTGCTGCGCAGAGAATTAGAGAAGCAATCATTTCCAACATTTGCGATCATTATATTATTGCCGGGTTCTATCACGCTTGCCATTGAGGCAAGCCCAAGTTCATTCCTCCATACAATTATACTTGCTCCATTGATTAATAAAATGGATCAACTAGTTATTACTTTTGGAGTTTTATGAGCATTTGCTGATTGTTTAAAATTTATGTGCTGTAATTTTTTTTTGCTTTGCATATCACTGTATATTTAAGTTTGGAAAATTGCAATGGTATCAGAGCCATAATCTTGGCTCAGCCAGTGGGAATCATTTCGTGCTGGCAAGACCAGAATAAAAGTTAAGAAATCATGGGATCCAAAGAAAGGTTAGAATCAAACAACATGGCAGTAACCTTGAAGGAGGTGATTAGGTTGCAACAAATAATGATTGACGTGGGGGAGAAGTTGATTCATTCCATAATTTGTAATCTGGACACGATTGCAACTGATGTGGAGTTATTTGGAGTAAAATGGAGGGCATACCAATCACTGGGTCATGGCATTTAGGTGTCCCTCTCTTTTTGGGAGTTCTGTGAAATAGGAGGCATGCAAAAACTAATGGAGATTCAGTGGGATTTTGCTAGGATGATAAGGAGGATTAAGGAAGAAAATGAGAGAGTAGTTCAAGGGACCATGGTTGGTAAGGAGACAATTGAGCATACACTCATTGATGAGATGCCATCCTTTGTTGAGGTATCCATTGATGAGGTATCCCAAGTTGTGATTGAGATCTTAGGTGATAGTAGCGCACCACAGGTTGATGAGGAGGCAATAGATACAAAGGTATCCATTTCTATGACACAATTGTCGGACGCCAATCACCTACAACTGAATAATGAGCATGTCTTGCATGTTGGGTTGTCTAGGGAGGCGAAGTTGGAGGCTCATGTCGAGCCCATGATGGAGGAGGATGTGAGACCATACTTTGGGCTAGCCAGTGATGAGGGGTAGCATATAGACCACATGTTGGGATTTTAGCACAGTTCACTTCAGAGGCACACTGATAGGATCTACAAGGTTAGTAGCCCATCTTTATGCATTTGAGTGAGAGAAGCACAGTTGTCTAGACATACCAGAAGGGATGACCAGGTTAGAAACACTGTTGGGTCACCTTTTCCCATTGGAGAAAGAGAGACATAGTTACCTAGTCATATCTCATGTGTTGACCTAGGTAGTGGGATGAGATGATCAAAGTTGCACAAGATGCAAAATCCATATGTTGGGCTTATTCTATGTGCTAGAATTTGTGCATTCGATTCCTTTCTTAGTGTTGGATGGCGAGAGAGTCTGAGTTGGTACCTGGTGCAATGGGTTATGGATATGGTAGTGGACTGACATGAATCTCAGTAGGAGTTTTCATGCATTGGGGATACCAGAAGCCCAAACTAGCATTGGGATCTAGGTGGGACTACCTATCATTCCCTAGATATACCGGTTGACTGCAACTGTGGTGGTGTAGTTGGCCTAGTGGTTGAGTACACACATTCCCTAGGGGAGTTTTGGCTAGTACCAACAACCAACCAATTTGTGGGAAGACTCCTTGGGTTGTCTTGGTATGACAATTGTGCATGGTATCACACAACGATCATCATACTCTGGCGGGAGTTCGTCGGAGGAGGTGGCACCGATAAGCCACCAGGCAATGCCTTGTATGGAGCTGGGGGTTCTTCACATTTGTGTGCGGCATGAAGCACATGGAGGAGCATAGGAGTGGGGGCATTATTACTGGTACATAGGGAGATTCACTTCTTGGGTCCCTAAGGGAGGATTTGGAGGGGATATCCCCTGATTAGAGAGCATAGTAATGCAATGGTGGAGGTGATGATATAGATTGGGTGTAGGCCGACACATATGGACACCACTTTAGGCCATCACATGTAGGGATGGGTAGGAGCATCTAGCGTGGAGCATTGGTCTGCAGATAGGCATGGAGACACATGGGAGTGCGTCGTAGTATGTTAGACTTTGTTATGGAGTGGGAATGCCTCACACCACATTGAGTACATGTGGGGTGTGACATGTGCAGTGACATAGGACGGTACATGATGGTATAGCTGTAGCTGGAAGTATCCAGTGTTGTACGGGACATATTGTGGCATACAGTGGCATGTCAAGGAGTGTGGCCATACTTGGTGGTATGCAGTGGCAGATGATGTAGCGCAACAGGCACTTGGAGCATTTCCTCCCACGAGACTTATGAACAGAGGCATTACGTGTACCATTGGATGCAGGCCACCTAGGATCGATGAGGACACTATTGAGCATCTGAGGACACCATGTTTAGTGGAGACATGGCTTCGAGGGGGTTATCAACAGATATAAGACAAAGAGGGGGTCATCTGTAGGATTACTCTTGAGCATTCTAGTAGACTCTTGATCATACTATTTGGGACATACCCACCCATCATCCTCTAGTGTTTCTTACAGTCGCACAGGGTTTGTTTTTTTCCGTTTGACACTCTCCATTTAGTTAGCAGGGCATGGGAGTCTCACCCTTGGCAGTTGTATGAGACACCATGTGTCATGGGCCGAAAGGAGACTCTCTAGTTGAGACACTTTGTAGGTGCACGAGTTAACAATTACAGACTTAGGGATGGAATGGTTGATTGTCAAGGTAGCATATGTTGCACCCCTAGGCTCACACTTGTGGAGGTGACTGATAGAGAGTTACATGGTGCTTTTTCAACTAGACATATTGAGGTGTTAGGTGAGCATGAGGTGCAGAGGAAGGTAGTCCTTATTGACAGGATGATGCTTAGGCTTTCGACAGTACCCAGGCACATCATTAAGAGCTAGGATAACATATCTCATTGTGTGATTTGGCAGGTATAGAGTAGTTGGATATTCACGACACAGGTTCTTGATGCTCGGTGCCTACCTATTAGATACCTACATGAAGTAGAGACAGGGCAAAAAGGGGTCCCAATAGCTAGTAGCATATCACAATGACAGACAGAGAGGATTGGGGGTTGTGGACCTCCAATATGGTTATGGGACCTAGGGATCCAGTGGATTGGTGGGATACTCCCCTCCCCAGTGAGCATGATCGAGATCAAAAACAGACTGATTCATTCACAGGCGAACACTGGGGTGATCACCGAAGTCCTCACTATAAGACAATGTAGATTGTTGCTCAGGATTTGGGCTAGCCATGGCGTGATAGGCGCTAGTACTATTGAGTCACTTTGGAAAGATTGGCCTAGCCTCGATCATCTCATAGATTATGGGTGAGAGTTATGGGGGAGGAGGTTCTGGTATGAGCATGCTAGGGAGTCATTCAGGACCAAAGTGTCACAATGTCAGCATGATAGGTTCCTTTTGCAATGGGTAGGGGATTCTGGCATAATAGGGCTAAGCAGTTCAACTACCAATAGAGGTGAGTTGGTTTCTACATGGGAGGGTCATCCAAATCTTCCAATTGGTTTTAGTGATTCATTGATGGTGTGGGGAACTTAACTGGTGTGTCAAGGTGACTGGTAGGTGGAGATCAGGGGAAGCCTAGGTAGACAAGGGTTCAATTTCACCAGGATTGGATTGCATCTTTAGGAGTTTACTCTTGTGGTGCATGAGATGGACTAATTAGTAGGGAAATTTCATGGGTAGTTGGGTAGAGTCCTACATTATCGTGATGCTCTACTTATTGCAAGTATGCAAAGGACTTATGGTACTTGTATCTGGTTCGATAGCGAGTGGATCAAGTTGTGCTTCACATTGATTAGGATGGCTTGGGACCCTGGTATTGAGGGATTCCTTCATCTCGGGATAGTGCTGAGATTGGGGATGACTCAATGGTACATTTGGGACCCTAGTATTATTGGTGGTTACAGTGGTGATCAACAGTCAGAGAGGACACTTGTTTAGGAATTGCTTGAGGACAAGCAATTTTTGGCAGGGAGGATTGTAATGTCCCTTCCTAAACTATTTTGAAGCATGATTTATTTCTACATTTTGGGGCCAATTTTGGAGGAGATGGGGCCCATTCAATTTTATTAGGAGACTTAGGAGTTAGAAGTAAGTTATTTTGGTTTTTTTCACACAAGGAAAATAAGAACTTCCTAAGGCAATAGTTCGAATTGCATGAGAAGGGAAAATAGATGGCTTAGTGACGGACCCACGAAGGAGGGAAAATGGAGGGAAAAAGTGCTCCACTAAATCTATATAAGGAAGGTAGCTCTCCTCATTTCAATCATCTTAATGGAGTATATCGATTTCTCTTTGGTTGCTCAAGTTGCTTAGCCGGTCATTGGCTATTTAGCACGAGTTCTTCAGGCGAAGAGCTCACCCTTTCTTTGGGGGACTTCAAGTGCCACCGTAGGAAGGTTTTCTTCATTTCTTTAGGAGGAAAATCACATTGTGATTCCCAATAGTAACATTCCCTTCTAGGTTGTTCGTATTAATGGGGGACACAGTGGAGAGGAGGCTGAGTTCATTGGTGGTTCTTAGTAGTGGATATTTGACATGAGATTTTCTAAAGAGGAGGCTAGGGAGGGTTGTTAACATCTAGGAGAGTTTGGGAGCTGATTGAGATTCTGGCTTGGTAGTGTGACTTTCGCACTACCTGTGCTAGCACAGAGGCAGTGTGTGGGAGCTCATTTGGTGGGTAGAGTACCAGCCCTTGACGCTGACCTTTGCGGTGGATGTTAGAGGAGATATTTGGAGTGGTATTTTCTTCCATTTTAGAGCTTGGATGAGGACTTTGTGGTCATTCCTTACAGGCCGTATTTCTAGAGCTATTTGGTGGGCATGGACCATAGAAGAGGGAAAATTTGGGAGGTCAAAATCTGACCAAACCATTTCTGGGTTTTTGACAAGGATCCTAGATATAAAGTTTCATAATTTTCTAAGCACCAAAAGTGGGGTTTTCAGCTGTATATTTGCAGCAGACAATACAAAATTGTTGGGGATCACACAGTGCTGTTACCGGGAATAGTGTTCGCTCGGAGCTGCTATTCCCACTAAGACTGGTAGCTATCTTAGAAACAAACAAGTAAAGACTACTTTCGTTTTCCTTTATGAAAAATAGATAAGAGTGGAAGAAAGGACACCAACCTTAGTCTTGCGCTTGTTTCCTTACTTGATTCCTCTCCTTCTTGATAGATCTTTACCGCTTCTTCTTCGTCTGCCCAGCTTCAAAGAGCACCTGTGGAATCAAAGCAACATAATGCTATCGAAGAACAGAGATCTATATTCATAAATAACACATGACCAGATATGTATTAACCACACAAATGCATATACAATCAAACATACAAGAATATGGAGGAAAACTTGAATATCTTTATTAATATCAAGAATAGCAAGAGGATTACAACCAATAGTTCTAACCCAGCATCATCGTCCAGCAAGAAAGCCCTTCTTCACCTCAAGTAAAGCTTAGATCACCCAACACTATGAAGTTTCACCTGAAAACCAACAACACTTCTCTACAAGATACAAGATTCCAACCCCTGGATCTCTGTGATGAGGGATCCATATATAGATGATTGTAGGGGGGTGAGTCATCTTCTGGGGTCTTGATTAGTGTCCTCTCTCTGATAGTTCTTGATTCCACGTGGAGACTGATGATCTCTTACTCATCCCTGGTCGAAAACAGAGAGGCAAGTGTCAGAGGGGAAGCTTCTGGAAGATTCCATGATCTTCCACCTCACAAATAGACTCTGCCATTTGTCCATTCCCGACCATCACACCCTACAGAGGGGCCATTCAGTATGCATCACAACCTTTACACTGGGAAGGTGATATGCATCGCACCCTCTGCACTGGGTATTCAGTATGGTCTAGTTTTGACCATTTCTGAGCAGTTTTTAGTGGAGAACTTCTGGGAGATGATGTAATCAACTGACCTTGTTCCTTTAGGTAGTGAAGCAACACTTTTAGGGACTTAGGAGCCCTTAGTTTATGGACATTTATGACTGGGGTTTCAATGCCCAAAAATTTCTATAACAGCTGCCCCCTAAAGCATGAGGTCGTTAATCTTTTGATGTCAGGTGAAATGCTTTACCATGAGGATCCGAAGCTTTTTCAAGCTGGGAGGCGACCTGTAATAAGTTACAATACAATACTTTATCTTCACAAAAATTTTCATGATCTAGCTGAGGCGGGCATTCCCATGCTCAACTTTATAAATTCATTTTCATGTACATAGGACAGACAATTGTCTGTGTAGCAGACTGATGATTCGGACTCATCATCCTTTGATTTGGATGATCAACTGTTCGGCAATGATGTACATTTGATGTCTTTATATTCCTAAATATATCACAGCTTGGATGGATGAAACTAGATCCAGAGTCTTCAAAACTCGTTCAATCTTCACTCAGAGTACAAGTCAATCCATGTGAAAAATGTTCTCGATTCGAACATGGAAAGACATCGCTTGATTACCAGCCAATGATGTAAGTTGTTAACAGGCGTGAGAGGAATTACCAATAATGACAATGACCCTCAAGGTACTACAGTACAATTCGCGCGGTGTGAAAAAGGACTTGGCATCGAACACCACGCAAAATCTCTCGGTCAAAGGCCATTAATGTAAACTTGTCGCCGAAAGTGAGAAACTTGCCATTGAGGCATGCAAGCTTCAAAGTACTGAAAGGGTTGTTCCTAGGTCGATTTCTTGGATAATGAGATGATGTCGACAAGAAGTGACCCAACGTAGGAGGGCCTTAATGAATCGCACATCTACGACACGGAACAGAGCAAATGATTTTGGAGGTGAAAGCGATCTGATGATACAGGGTTCAGGGTGGCAGTCATGAAAAGAATGGAGCATGAATGTATTGCAACGTGTGAGACATAGGTGAATTCTCTGAATGAATTCTCTTGAACATATTGGCGATGCTGACGATGGATTGGTAGCGTTAACCCCAAAGATGGATGGTGTGATGGACCAATGGTGATATGACCAGTGAACGGAACAACCCAACCTGGCTCGGATGTGGAGAGAAAGGGTCATGTTCAAGAGCGACTTGCTACCAATAAAGTTTTTTCAAGTTTTCTTCCCAATTTTCCCCAGTCATTGCTAACCAATACCTCTTTATTTTTGTCAAGCTTGAGGAGGATAACATATGATTGTTCTATAATTCTCCCTTCGGGCGAAGTTGTTGCTATGTTTTAACGAGCCTAGCGACAGTGAAACTCGTTCTCGTCCATTTGGACGAGTTTGTTGCTATTCGGTTTTAACGAGTTTAACGACAAATATAACTCGGTCCTTTTCAATTTTAGAGAGTCTGAAAGGGATGGAAAGGAAACTCCAAAGATTTTTTTTCATCATATAATCCCTTAAGTCTGAAAAAGCGTAAAATAATACGAAAGGGATGAATGTTCGGTAATTTTAACAAGTCGAACAAGACAAGCGCTCGATATTTTTGTGTAATAATCCCTCAAGTCCAAAAAGATTAAAATCTAGAGGAGGGATAGCACTTTCGATGACTTTAACGAGCCGGAGAGGC
>APFE031519314.1:0-12781 GCA_000404065.3 Pinus taeda | reverse complement strand
CTCATCCCTGGTCGAAAACAGAGAGGCAAGTGTCAGAGGGGAAGCTTCTGGAAGATTCCATGATCTTCCACCTCGCAAACTGTCTCTGCCATTTGTCCATTCTCGCCCATCGCACCCTATAGAGGGGCCATTCAGTATGCATCGCACCCTTTACACTGGGAAGGTGATATGCATCGCACCCTCTGCACTGGGTATTCAGTATGGTCCAGTTTTGACCATTTCTGAGCAGTTTTTAGTGGAGAACTTCTGGGAGATGATGTAATCAGCTGACCTTGTTCCTTTAGGTAGTGAAGCAACACTTTTAGGGACTTAGGAGCCCTCAGTTTATGGACATTTATGATTGGGGTTGCAATGCCCAAAAATGTCTATAACAAGTGCCTTTGGGGGTCGATTTTGGGAGGTCAAAATCGGGCCAAACCATTTATGGGTTTTTGTGGGTTTTGGTCAAGGATCTTGGGCCTGAATTTGTAGCATTTTCCAAGTAGCAGAAGTGGAGTTTCTTGCAGTTCCTTTCCAACGAGCAATGTAGTTTTCTAGGCAACAGAGAGCATTAGAGGAGTAGTCATTTCCAATGTTTGAGATCATTGTATTATCGCTTGGGTTATTTCACGCTTGCCATTGAGGCAAGCCCAGGTTCATTCCTCCATACTATTGTACTTGCTCCATTGATTAATAAAATGGCTCAACTAGTTATTACTTTTGGAGTTTTATGAGCATTTGCTGATTGTTTAAAATTTATGTGTTGTAAATCGTTATTGCTTTGCATATCACTGTTTATTTAAGTTTGGAACATTACATCATGGTTTTATCCTTTTCTTTATGCCACTAAAGCTTTGTTATAGGTACGTTCAGTGTTAGTTGTTCCAAGATGTAAGAGCTTATATTTCTTTTTAATCAAATAATTAAAAAAAATAAATCAACAAAGGGCATTTTATGAGCAACCACTTGACTAATAAGAGCTTCTTTGGTGGAGTGAAAAGTTAATATGAAAAATAGAATAAGAAATGCCAAGCTTAGTAAGAATAACATATAAGTTGGTCATCCATCTTGATCACTTTACATTCTATAAATAAAATTATAAGTATTTTAAACTTAGATACAAAATATTAAATGCAATAGAAATCACTAGGATTTAAAATACTCAATTAATTTTCAAATCTCATTGAGTTTAACAATGTTTATTTCTAGTTTTTTCCATCCCGAGTCTCAATTCCTTGAATGTGAAATTGAAGATCATTAGATATGAAAATTTCAATTAATACACATGCTTCATCATTTTAATTATCCCATTTGGCCCTCTTTAATGGGTTAAGAGGAGAAATTTTAGTTCCAAATGTAATCGATATAGCCTCCATGACATTTCCATAACAAGTCATTATAGTGGTAAGCAAGAGATTTTTTGGAGTAGCCATATTACAATATATAAGTAATATAACTTTAAAAAGTAGAAATTGGCTATCCAATTATAAAGCTCCAACAAAAAAAGGCATGTAAGAAAAAATAATTATTCTTATTTCCTTTTAAATAAAGTCATAAAAAAGACTAAAGGTGTGACATGGAAAGTGAGTTGATTAAAGTGGGAATGCATGCATAATGAAGTTGTTTCTTCTAACTTTCTTGACAGGTCACTTTTATAATCTAAACAGCCTACTTTTATAAAATAAGCTAGAATCTCTTTCACGATAAAGTTGCTTTATAAATTAAAATTACATGCAAAAAGTCACTTACAAAAGGAAGAAAAAAGAAGCTGCTAATTGAGTGATTGACTTTTACACTTTAAATGAAATGCACTTTAGACTAAATTTACAATGTAATTTAAAATTTGATAAGTTTTTTCGAAAAATAATTTGATGAAGAATATCTCTGAACTCAAGACCTTTAATTTTAATAAACAATTTTTTTTTTTCAAACGAAAACAAAAATAATGTATTATATCAAAACATTGCAGTTAGGGTCACACAGTAATATACATGAGATTGTTCAAAGTTTCACGACCTTAAATATATAATTCTTTGAAGTTACAGTAGAAGTTTACAACAAATTATATGGTAAATGTTCCTAGTTTTCTTATAGGTAGTTTGTTTACAAAAACACCTAAAAGGTTACTAACAAAAAAAGCATAGAATGTATTAGTATACATGGTGACTATTTTCTTCCACCTCGTCAACCTTTTAAAGAGGAGAGTTTTGTTGATCAATATCTATTGGGTTTTTCAATGGTGGACCATTTTATCTTCCTTAATATTGCCTATATTCAAATTAGTTGATACCCTATTGTAGGTAAAGTGTCCTTATGGAGATTGAAAGGTAGATTTTGTAGTATATTACATTACACTTCTAAAATATTAGTCCTTTGGTTTTTGTCAACTAGTAAGGTCATAATGGTTCCGCACAAGGATATACAATGATGCTCATTCTTGTGCACTTTGAAATTCAAAAATAAAAATGGGCTCTTATTTGATTGAATGATATCCTCAAACCTTCTCAAATTCTTTGAAATTCAAAAATGTCTCTATTCACCATGCTTGGGATCCCTACAAATTGAACTAGGAAATGGCTATTTAAACTAGTGTGGGAGACTTCGTTTAGATAAACATAAGAGGCATCATTGTGCACCCTATTCATCCATTGGAGCTCATAATCCAAATGGAGGTTGGGACTTGATTTTTCCTCAAGAAATATCCCTTGAATGACAATCCTAGGAATGTGTGCATAGAACCTGATAACCAACCATATATAAGGACAAAGGCTAGATTGAAAATTCACTTTCCCACAAAAATATTTCTTCAATAATTCATAGAAAACCAACCAATAATCTCCATCACATTCCAATGGAATTCTTCCCAATTTGAAATAAAATGATTGGTGATCAATCCAAATGTAGACAAAACTTTTACTAGGTAGTTGGTTGCTCCTAAATTTTGACCAAAATCACACTCAATTTCAGAGCATGACCTCTCCGTTATCATGTATATTTGGTGGTGATACATATCATTGAATTCAATAACCATAGTTGATTTAGAGGTTTTCATGAACTAAATATTATGGATTATCCTTGTTGCTCCTATCTTGATGCCACAAGGATGACTAGTGAGGATTCAAATCCCCCAAATATTAAATGGAGATTAACATGCCCTTCAAAGCCAAAATTATGAGATAGAGTATTGGGAATTCTACCTATTAGCTCTGCTACATGTTTGAACATTTTGAGGATCAAGGACAACTTGGCCGTGGTGTTTCTGCAAGAAGGGAGCTCGCAATAGTGCATTCTATCCTTGCCTCTCATTTGCATTATATCCTTGCAACTCCCGCTACCTCCACTTCCGCCTCCTCTTTTGTTCCCCTTATTCTCCCTTATCCCATTATTTCCATTTTTCTCTATTATCCTTTGTAGAACCCACATAAACCCTTTTTCCCAGCTCCCGGGCGTTTTTTGTTTAAACACTATAAAACCCCGATAACCCGTCCTAGCCCTGTCTTAGCCCCTCTTCCATCTAGCTCCTTGACGCTTAGGCTTTACCCATATAACTGCACTCTTCAGCGAAATCCCTGGCTTGCGGCTTTTCTTGTCACATCAACCAAGAAACATGTGCGCATATTTCCAGCCATCAGATTGCCCCTTTCCTGATCCAACGGTAATCGCTCGTCCCGCCATCGAGACATGCCCGCACTTTAACCAGCGGGGAAAGTGGTTTGCCGCCCGTCATACCCACCATGTGTCAGTCGTCTATTCGTATTGTGCCCTTGCATACGGATACCACCTACCTCCTGTAAGCGGTGCGGGGAAACTGCTTATCGCCTACATGTACGTCATCCGCCCGTTAACGCCCGCACACCTTTCTTGTGCGATGACCATTGGATTCGTTGCATTCTGATCCGACGGCTCACATTTGTCTCTGTCCATTTTCCCCGATAGATCCCTCTGATCCAATCTCTGTCATCCATTTCTATGATCCAATGGCCAATTTCCCTTCCGCATCCTTCCTGACTATTCACGTCCATAACCATTCTGCACTCCCAAAGGACGAAGACGACCAGCTACCTGTACCTAGCACAGTTATTCTCCAACAACCGCATTCAAGAAGCAGAATGGCCGAAGAACAAAAGGACACTCCTTGAGCAGTTTACAACATTTATCAGTTATGGATCATTCTTCCATAGGACATTCTACCTGCTCAGGAGGGACAGAAAAGTACCGCAAAATGTCAAATGTATTTATTAAAGTAGCAAATTTTAGCAGAGATTCATCTTAGATGGTTAATATGGTTGGTGGTCCATTATGACCCCTCCACGCACAGGATAGTAGATCATTTTGTAGACAAACTCTATATACACCAAGAAGACAGATGTAGTCTAGGATGATGGTTGATGGTTTTGGTTTTGATGTAAGATTCAATTTCTGGAGACTGTAACTACTGTGATACCTGCATCATCTGGTCTTCATTTTCAGCTAATACAAGATTCTTTTGCTATTAATTGCTCACTTTCCACTTCTTCTTTGTTCCAGGCTGTGCCTGTTATGTATTTTGATGTGCTCTTGACGTTTAGCATTAGAGGGGTTGTCATCCCACCTCTGTGTTAGAGTCTAGTATGTATCATTGAATGTGCTATGTAGGTTTTTGTTTTCTTAATGCTAGAGAGCTGTCATCCTATCTGTGTATTAGGAAATAGATTTGTAGACCTCCTTACTGGTTGCAACTGGCCATCACATGGTCTTGTGCATCTGCTGGTGTGATCAGTATTCTCCATGTTCACTTAATCTTCAAACTGTGAGTAGTTAGTGGTCTAAAGCCTTGTAGTCTGGGGGTGTTCACCCATGTCTGGGGTCAAGCATAGTAGAAGTGGTTATCTGGATTGAATATGCATCATTCCTTCCATTCATCCAGTTTCCAACATTTTTGTTGAGTTTGTAATGTTCCCGAGCATCTCTGAGATACAACCTAGGAGAGTTTCTTGGGGTGATAACATTAATTAGCGCCGTTGCCAGGGAGAGGAGATTGAAGCTCAGCTTCCCTGGGAGATGACATAGTTCCAGATTTTGATGACAGACAAAGTCTAGACACATTGCTGGTTGTAATCATCTGTCTGACGACTCTATTGGGGAAGATCAACCTTTGGCGACTCCACATTGCAATTCTGGCTCAGTTTGTGAGACATACCTAGAGAAATCCTCAGAAATCACCAGCTGAATCAGTGCCTGACCCTAAGAAGATTATCAAGTTGAAGAAAACATCACAGAAAGGAGCATCAGGAACAGGTAAGCCTAAGAAATCTCATGCATCTCTAAAAGATTAAAGTCATTGCTGAATATATACAGTTAGAATATTTAGAGCCCAACACTGTTAATCAGGAAATTCCTTCAGAGATCGATACAACTTCTTGTATAGTTAGTTTCCCTTTGGATCTCAGTCCAAAGCAAGCTTCTTATATATTCCATAGTATCCCTTTATCTCTGACATCCATTTCATTGTTTCCCACTATTCAATCTACTAGTAGCATTCCGCATACCCCAATCATGGCAGGTCAGCAATCACCTACGAGGATGGAAAGGATTGTTGCTGCTAGGTATGGACCCTTGGTTTTGGCGGTTCCTTTGAATGCCATGCCTATAGGAGAGTACCAAAAATACATGCCTAAGTTCACTGGTACAGATGGGGTAACAGCTGAAGAACACCTTGAAGCTTTTTACAGTTATGCTGATAACTTAGATATTAGTGAAAATGATGTGTGGATGAGAGTTTTTGTCCAGAGCTTTGATGGAGAGGCCAGAAAATGGTTCAGAGAATTAACCCCTAGATCTATTGCTGATATTGAAGCTTTAGATGATGCATTTTTGAAGTAATGGGGAGATAAGAAGGACTTGTTGTATTACCATACTGAGTTTGGTAACTTGAAGAGAGAAAATGGAGAATCTTTGCCTGATTTCAATAAGAGATTTAATAGGATGTACAATAAAATACCAGCTGAGGTAAAGCCAA
Organism: Pinus taeda; assembly: GCA_000404065.3. Lineage (NCBI taxonomy): Eukaryota > Viridiplantae > Streptophyta > Pinopsida > Pinales > Pinaceae > Pinus > Pinus taeda. The sequence continues at coordinate 6,804 of APFE031519314.1, read as the reverse complement.
CCCCCACTTCTACCAAACTCACTTATGCCAATGCTTTTGACTCTGATTTTTTCTTGTTTTTCAGAGAAAGAAGATGTGCCACTCTCACTGATATGCAAGATGCAGCTCTAGAAGTTGAATCTAATATAATGGCTGCAGAAAAGCTCAAAAGTAATACTGACAGAAGAAGTCAAAGAGGTGAGGCTTCTTCTTCCTCTGCTTCATTTTCAGAGCCTAAATTAGACAAAATGACTAGAATGATAGAGTCATTGGCTACTGAGATATCTAAGCTGAAGTTTGAGCAGAAGTCAGGAAAAACAAGGCAGCCTAACACATTTTCTCCAAGAAATTCAAATCCATACAAAAGAGCAAATGAACAATTACAAATCATTCAGAGGGGTAAAGAACCAAATGAAGAACACAAAGTTAAAGCTCCTTTTCAAAATGTAGTCATGGAGGAGGAACAAATTGAAGATGAGGATGAAATACACTGCATGAAAGATAAAGGCAGCGCTGCCTTTTTGACAATACCTGAGTATGAAGAAGCTTTGCTGCAAGAACAAGACAGTCAAAGGTGGGACAGAGAGGCTGTTCTACAGATGGGGGAGCAGTGAAGGTATAATCTGAGGTCAAATGCAAATAATGTCAAGGAGAATCCTGCCCAAAGAGCTGTTGTCCAGACAGAGTCCCAGAATACCAGACAAAAAAGACCAGCAGCTGACCCAATCATCCTCAAAGCACCAGTTCAAGAGATAAGAGGTCCTGACAAATCATCTTCTTTCAGATTTGAGTCAGAAATCCAGAAATTGAAAATATCTGTGCCTCTGTCAGAACTTGTAAAGAGTGAAGTGTTTAGAAAGCCTATCCTTCAAGCTCTTGAGCTGAAAGCCATGCAAACCTCCACCGACTCTGTCAATTTGCAAGATGATAGGCCTGTAGTTGTGCTTAGCCCTATGATCGAACCTGCTGATGATAACTCTCCATCTTTTTATGTCTCCTTGACCATACATGATAAAATCCTTCACAATTGCCTGCTAGACACAGGGGCTAGCCACAATCTAATGCCTAAAGTTGTCATGGAAGAGTTAGGCCTTGATATCACTAGACCATATCATGATTTATTCTCTTTTGATTCAAGAAAAGTCAAATGTTTGGGATTGATTAAAGATTTAGCCATTACCCTAACTCAACTACCCATGAAGAGCATGGTAATGGATATTGTGGTAGCAGATGTCCCTCCTAAGTTTGGCATGCTGTTATCCAGAGGATAGATTAAGAGACTAGGTGGAACATTATAGAATGATCTATCTTATGCCACTGTCCCAGTCTTTGGAGGAGAAAGCAGGAGATTATACAGAGAAGCACAACTGGCATATATCATCAGTGATGAGAAGAATCCTTCTAATCATCCTATTTATGTAGTGGACACTGATTTTAGAGCATGTATTCTCCAGATAGAAGAATCTCATAAAGCCTCGTTGCAACTCAAGAAACCAATTGTTAAGGCCGAGTAAAAGTGAGGAAGTCAAGTTTGGGAGATGTTCTTTGATGGAGCATGTTCCAGGGAGACTGCAGGAGCAGGGGTGGTGCTGATATCTCCAAAACAAGAAAGCACACATCTGTCTTTTAAGCTGGCTTTTCAAGTCACCAACAATATAGCAGAGTATGAGGCTCTGCTATTGGGCCTTAATGCAGCTAAAGACAGAGGAATCAAGAACATAAAGGTGTTTGGAGATGCTAACCTGATCATTCAGCAAGTCAATAAAACATTTCAGGCAAAGCAGCCAAGGCTGAAAGCATACAGAGATGAGGTATGGAGACTCAAAGATTTATTTGACATTTTCTGTATTTCATATATTCCTAGAGCCAAAAATTAGCTTGCTGATTCCCTTGCTATTTCTGCTAGTCTATTTATCCCTCTAATGCCTCCCAGACTAGTGTATGAAGTCCAAATGAAGTACATACCATCCTTGCCCGACAATGTCCACCATTGGAAAGTCTTTGAAGATGATGATGATTTGAATAGATTCTTGCAAGTCATTGATGAATTTTCTGAAATGCAAATTGACCAACAGAATGAAGCCTTGGCAGAAAATTCAAAATCCCAGCTTAGAAATAAAACTGGCAAAGATCGCATTGTCCAGCTTCCCAGCAATCATATTCCAATGGGTTTAATTCCTTTAGAAAGACTGTTCGACCAGAATGATGTGCCTTACAAGGCTACCCAAAAAGAAGATCAACCTGCAGTATGTAAGCATGATATAGGAAGTCCAGGTCAGCCTAGATATATAAATTTGTCCACCCATCTGTCTGTTGATCAAAGTTCAGAATACTGCAAATTAATGAGGCAATTTGTTGAAGTGCTTGCCTGGGAGTATAGTGACCTGAGAACGTATGATAAAAACATAATCTAGCATAAAATCCCTCTGGAGAAAGGAACCATTCCTTTCAAACAAAAGATGAGACCAAAAAATCCTATGCTTCTTCCTCTGATTGAGAAAGAAATAAAAAAGTTGTTGGCTGCCAAAAGCATAGTCCCTCTCAGATATTCAAAATGGATAGCCAACTTGGTGGTAGTAAGGAAGAAAAGTGGAGAAATCAGACTGTGTGTTGATTTCAGAAATCTAAACAAGTGCTCAAAGAAAGATAATTATCCCTTACCCAAGATGGAGCATTTGCTGCAAAAAGTCTTAGGAGCCAAAGTAATGTCTTTCATAGATGGATTTTCAGGGTTTAATCAGGTTGCTTTACATCCAGATGATTAAGAGAAGACTCTATTTACCACTCCTTGGGGCACTTTTATGTATGCCAAGATGCCTTTTGGATTGATGAATGCTAGAGCCACCTTTCAGAGAACTATGTATATAACATTTGTGGGAGAGAAGGATAAATTTGTCCTTATCTACCTTGATGATATAACAATATACTCCAGCAGCCATCATGACCATTTGCAGCATTTGAAGGAAGTGTTTTTGAAGTGCAGAAGGTTTGGGATTTCAGTCAATCCAAAAAAATCACGATTTGCTTTAGAAGAAGGCAAGCTGTTAGGACATTGTTTTTGCTGCAGGTGTCCGAGTTGACCCAAAAAGGGTAAAGGCCATACAGACTTTGCCTATCCCGAGATCAAAGAAGGATGTCCAGTCCTTTCTTGGCAAAATAATTTTTGTGAGGAGGTTTATCCCAAATTTTGTAGAACTTGTGAAGCATATTACCTCCATGTTAAGAAAGGGGCTAGAAATAAAATGGAATGAGATAGCAAGAAAATCATTTGATTCCATTAAAAAAGCCATTATGGAGGCTCCCACGCTAATTAGTCTAGATTACAATAAGGAGTTCCATATATTTCTTTTGCCTCTAATGACACCCTTGCAGCTATTTTATTGCAAGCAGATGAAGAAGGCTCGGAGCATCCTGTGGCATTTTTCAGCAAAACATTAAGGGATGCTGAGCTAAGGTATGATATTATTGAAAAACAAGCATATGCTCTTATCAAATCTTTGAAAGATTTTAGAGTTTATATCTTGCATTCCAAGATAATTGCATATGTACCTTCTGTTGCAATAAAATATGTCTTAACACAACTTGATGCTGATGGAAGAAGGGCTAAATGGATTGCAAAGTTGATTGAATTTAATATAGAATTGAAGCCCACTAAGCTTGTCAGAGGTCAGGGCCTTGCCAAATTGTTAGCCGAAGAAAATTGCAAAACTTTGGACATAAACATCATGTGCTTGAATTCAGAAAATGGTCAAACAAGAGAAGAAATAACAGCTGAACCAGAGAGAGAGCAATCAGTGGCAGAAAATCTAGCTTCCTGTGACTGGTATTCCGAAATAGTTAAATTTTTGCTGAGGCTAGAAATCCCTTCAGGCTTTACTCAAAGTCAAGCCAGAATTATAAAGCTTAGGGCAACTAGATATTGCATTAATGAAAATCTGCTCTATTGGAGGGATCCATCTGGAGTGCTTTTAAGGTGTCTGGACAAAGAACAGTCAATAGAAGTTATGCAGCAATTTCATTCCAGCATGTGTGGAGGGCACCATTGTTGGAAGACTACAGCTCACAAAATCCAGAGAGCTGGTTATTGTTGGCCCTCCTTATTTTTTGATGTATTTTCATTTGTTAAATCTTGTGACAGGTGCCAAAGATTTAAAGGAAAACAACAGTTGAAGTCCCTTCCCTTAAAACCAATATTTGCAAAAGGACCTTTTCAACAGTGGGGCTTGGATTTCATTGGAGAAATCAATCCACATTCCAGTGGCCAACACAGATGGATATTAGTAGCCACTGATTATTTTACAAAATGGATTGAAGAAATCCCTACCAGAAAGGCTGATCATAATGTGGTCATGAAGTTTTTAACAGAGAATGCCTTTACCAGATTTGGTTTTCCACATAAATTAGTCACAAATAATGTAGCAGCCTTCAGAGCCAAAGAGTTGGTGGATATGTGTAATTCAGTGGGCATTAAAATGATTCATTCCACCTCATACTATCCTCAAGGAAATGGTTTAGCAGAATCCTCTAACAAGAGTTTATTAAGGATAATCAAGAAGCTGTTGGAGGACAACAAAAAGAATTGGGATTCCAAGCTCAAATATGCACTTTGGGCTGACAGAGTGACCATTAAGAGATCCACAGGGAATTCTCCATTTAAGTTGGTGTATGGCACAAAGGCAGTATTTCCAATTCAGCTTACTCTCCCTGTGGCAAATTTCCTTCAATCAGAATAGAGTGAGGAAGAAAATATGGCAAAGAGGATCACAAATTTAACAGAGATACATCAAATCAGAGAACAACTGGTTGACAAGGCTGCAACACATCAAAAAAAGATCAAGGAAGCCTTTGACAAGAAGGCAAAAACAAACAATTTTTAGGTTGGTGACTTGGTTTTGAAGTGGGATGCATTGAAAGAAAAGAAAGGCAATCATGGGAAATTTGATGCTTTCTGGACAGGGCCTTTCATCATTTCTCAGATTCAAGGGAACAACACCTTCATACTGAAAAGTATGGGAGGAGAAGTGGTTTTTGATGGCTCGGTTAATGGGCATTTTCTAGAAATTTATGTGATTTAAGGTTTTTGGCCTTAAAAGTTGTAAATATTTTGTTTTAGTAGTTTAGGTGTAGGTTCAGTCAGACTCCATGCCCAATGGAACACTAGGAATTTTGTTAATTCGTTTTTATCAGGAAGGCATTGGTCTGCAGGTTCTTGAGACCTCACAGGGAGGATCTCATCCCCCGAAAGAGCCAAATGTTAGCTCTGCTACATGTTTGAACATTTTGAGGATCAAGGACAACTTGGCCATGGTGTTTTTGCAAGAAGGGAGCTCGCAACAGTTCATTCTATCCTTGCCTCTCCATTTGCATTATATCCATGCAACTACCGCTACTTCCATTTCCACCTCCTCTTCTGTTCCCCTCATTCTCCCTTAACCCATTATTTCCATTTTTCTCTATTATCCTTTGTAAACCCCGCATAAACCCTTTTTCCCAGCTCCCGGGCATTTTTTGTTTAAACACTATAAAACCCCGATAACTTGTCCTAGCCCTGTCTTAGCCCCTCTTCCATCTAGCCCCTCGGCGCTTAGGCTTTACCCATATAACCACACTCTTCAGCAAAATCCCTAGCCCATGGCTTTTCCTATCACATCAACCAAGAAACATGTGCACCTATTTCCAGCCGTCAGATTTCCCCTCTCTCGATCCAACGGTAATTGCTCGTCCCGCTGCCGAGACATGCCCGCACTTTAACCCACGGGGAAAGTGGTTTGCCGCATGTCATATCTGCCATGTGTCAGCCATCTATTCGTATCGAGCCCTCACATAAAAATACCACCTTCCTTCCATAAGCGGTGCAAGGAAACTGCTTACCGCCTACTTGTACGTCCTCCGCCCGTTAACGCCCGCACACCTTTCTTGTGCGATGACCATTGGATTCGTTGCATCCTGATCTAAAGGCTCACATTTGTCTCTGTCCGTTTTCCTTGATAACTCCCTCTGATTCAATCTCTGCTGTCCATTTCTATGATCCAACGACCAATTTCCCTTTCGCATCCTTCCCCACTATCTATGTCCATAACCATTCTGCACTCCCGAAGGATGAAGGCGGCCAGCTACCTGTACCCAGCATAGTTATTCTCCAACAACCGCATTCAAGAAGCAGAATGGCCGAAGAACAAAAGGACACTCCTTGAGCAGTTCACAACATTTATCAGTGATGGATCATTCTTCCATAGGGCATTCTACCTGCTCAGGAGGGACAACAAAGTACCGCAAAATGTCAAATGTATTTATTAAAGTAATAGATTTTACCAGAGATTCATCTCAGATAGTTAATATGGTTGGTGGTCCATTATGACCCCTCCACACATAGGATAGTAGATCATTTTGTAGACAAACTCTATATACACCAAGAAGACAGATGTAGTCTAGGATGATGGTTGATGGTTTTGGTTTTGATGTAAGATTCAACTTCTGGAGACTGTAACTACTGCGATACCTGCAGCGTTTGGTCTTCATTTTCAGCTAATACAAGCTTCTTTTGCTGTTAATCGTTCACTTTCCACTTCTTCTTTGTTCCAGGCTGTGCCTGTTATGAATTTTCATGTGCTCTTGATGTTTAGCATTAGAGGGGCTTGTAGGTTTTAAGCCCGTACAAAAATTACCTGCATAAGAATTCTAAATTACAGGAAAAATAAAAATGCGAGAGCGTAACACATAAAACACATATACACAGAGATTTCCCTCTGGATCTCAAAACCGAGACTACCAGCTTGATTTTTCATTATATTCATTTCAATGTTACAATACATATTTATACATGCC
>APFE031519310.1:53660-142649 GCA_000404065.3 Pinus taeda | reverse complement strand
ATCATGCACAAAACCATAGGTGGGTCCGCCCAACCTAACATAGGTTCCAAAACCAAAATTTTCCGGGGCACTGCCCCAGACCCCATAAAGTGGGGTTACGTGTACCCCTCAAACCCCCTGTTAACTATGTGGAAAGAATATAACACAACCCAACACATGCACTACCTGGACAATTTAGATGATTATACAACTAATAGTACACTACTCTTGAACTCCAATCTCAACCGGGTAACTCTCATATTTGACATTCCAGAGTCATTTATGAGTGAATCATCAGTTAACTCATTGAACACATGAAGCAACACTCCACTGTCTGACCTCCCACTAGTTCCTCCCTCCATCAGTTGGAACTAATTTCACTGACTTTAACTCAACTAAACTGAATTAATTAATTACAATTCAAAATAATCTTAGCCAGGGCTCCTATAATGTAGGAGACACTCTACATGCCTCTAGTTAGACTATCAACTCGAATTAACTAAGCCAACTAATTCAAATTAACTTATTTAACTCGTACAAGTTGTATTGTGATGTGGAATTACAATTTTATTCCTAATTTTATTCAAGGAAAAAATAAATTAGCATTTTCTTGTTGTGTTTTCAACATGCCCTCTCAACAAGAAAGGGATTATCAGATACCCCAATCCTCCCTCTATTGAATTCAAATTTTCCTCTTAACAATGCCTTAGTAAGGATGTCTACATCATGTTCTTTAGTAGGAATGTATTGCATCAACATGATTCTCCTCTGCACACAATCTCATAGATGATGATACTAGATATCAATGTGCTTGTACCAATCATGTAAAACTAGATTCCCAAAGAGTTTGATACAAATTTGATTGTCACAGTAAATCACTATAGGTTCCACCTACTGATCAAATAACCCAACAAGGGTCTTCCTCATCTACATAGCCTCACAAGATGTTTGACTACCATCAATGTACTTTTCTTCTACTGAACTGAGTGTAACTAATCTCCATACCTGTTGTACCAAGAGATTGTTGTTGACCCAATACTGAATATTCCCCCTGATATGCTCTTCCTGTCGAATGGACTCCCTGCCCAATCTACAATAGAGAAAACTTGAAGCTTCACTCCCTTTGTTTGTCTGTACCAAATAACAAACTGAGTGGTGCCTCTAAGGTATCTCAACATTAGCTACCTTCCAATAGATTTTGGTTGGCTTAAACATTTCTTGACTAAGCTGGTTAACTACAAAACATATATACTACCGTGTGTTGAGAAAATACATAAGTGAACCCACAAGCTTCCTGTAAATAGTAGCCTCCTCTACTTCACCTGAAGTAGCATCTTCCTTCCTCCAATTCCCTTCTAGAGAAGTGTCGATGGGTTTTCTGCTCTCCATGTGGAACTTCCTCAGTATCCCATTGGCACACCTACCCTGAGAGACAAAGAGTTCCTCATCTCCTTGCCATACTTCCATACCAAGGAAATAATGCATGAGCCCCAGGTCGTTCATCTCACCTTCCCATGCAATATACTCTTTGCAATATTTTACCAGCTTCTCATCACCTGTTAGAATTAAATCATCGACATATAATACTATAATCAACAATTTACCTTCAACCACAATATGGTAAAGGTTTGCATCTACTTCACTTTTGGTGAAGCACAACATTGTGAAATAGTTGGAAATATTAGTGTACCAAGCACGGGGTTCTTGTTTCAATCCATACAACACTCGCTTGAGTCTGCACACGTGTGACTCTCTATTGAAGGTCTCAAATCATTCTGAATCCTCAATGTTCACCTCTTGCTTAATCAATCCATTAAGGAATGTTGTCCTCACATCCATCTGATGTATCTTCCAACCCATCTATGTTGAAAGTGTGAGAATAGATTTGATTGAATAGTACCTTGGAGAAAAGGTCTCCTCGTAATCAATTTCCTCCACCTAAGGGAGCCATTTGGCCACAAATCTAGCATTGTGTTTCTCCACACTCCCATCTATTGCTTGCTTTACCTTGTAAATCCATCTGGAACTAACCACCGACTTGTCTTCTAGTCTTGGAACCACTACCCAAACACTATTTCTGATATTGGAGTCATACTCCTATACCATGGCATCAACCCATATTCGTTTATGCACTGCTTCCTTGAATGAGGATGGCTCAATCTCTACATTGTCACTCATCAAAGCCATGTAGCAAATGTATCGATCTAGTGAGCTCCTCTACCTACGTTGTGATGTGGGTGCTCCCACATTCTCTCTAGAAAATGACTCAATTTTTCAGCTTTTCTATGTGCTTCCTTCCATCTCTAGAAGTATCTGCATGAGTGGATGCTTCCACACTCTGTTCCTTTACATGTGGTTGCTCTACCTCATCCTTAAGTTCTTCCTTTAGAGCTAAATGCTCCTCATCTGCATGCATCTGAATTTCCCTCTCAAGGGAACATATCATGGCCATCTCTTCATCGAGCTTATCATCTCTATGATACACTTTCAACCTCTGAGATGGTAGGTACACCAGATCATTGTAAGGTGTATCAGTGTACCCCACAAATATGCCCAACTCATTTGTTGGCTCTAGATTTTTCCTTGCATCCTTGGTAACATGATAATAAACTAATGAATGCAAGATCCTGAAGTGTGCCACATCTGGTTTGTTACCTGAAAATGTTTCTTCTACTATACTAATCTTGAGAATTAGATGAGGACTCATGTTCTACACATATACATCTATGTTTAATGCTTCAGCCCACAAGTGCAATGCTAGGCCCTAATCATGTAACATCACCCGTAAAGTCCCAGCAATAAATTTGTTCTTCCTTTCAACCACCCCATTCAATTGTGGGTTATGGGGTGCTATTAACTCATATCGAATGCCTTCTGATGGACATAAGTTCTTGAATTCATTCGACACATATTATCCATTGTTATCACTCCTAAGATCCTTCACTTTCCTACCAGTGTCTTTCCCAACAAGTGATTTAAATTCACAAAATTTGGAGAACATATGATCTTTCTTCTACATGAACAAAATCCATCACTTATGTGAGAAATCATCTACAAATATTACATAATACCTATGCTAGGCCATGAAAGCTGTTAAGAGTGGTCCACACACATCTTAATGAACTCTTTCAAGGATCGCTTGCACTCAACTATCCTTATCATGAAAGGTGGCTTTGGTGTACTTCCCTAATGTACACCCTTTTCATGTATATCTATAATCTAATTCACCCTCAAGAAGTCCTGTAGAAATCTGTTGCATGATCTTCGAAGTTCCATGATAAATATGGCCCAATATTCTATGCCATAATTCATGGATGTCTTGGTTTTTCACCTTCTCTTCTTTTGTGCTCAATGCTTCACCCGAAATATTATCCGCTTCACTTTTCCTGAGTCTATGTGAGGAAGGAAAGCCTTTCCTTTGATAAATATCACATCGTAGCCACAGTCCTCCAACATAGCAACTAAAACTAAATTCTTCTTTAGAATCAAAACATAAATGACATATTTTAATGTGAAGGGAGAACTAGACTCCCTCTGAAAAGTAACAGTATCGATATTGGTCATGTTATACCTTCCATCATCTCCCATTTCAATGTGTATTTGGAGGTCCTTCTCCTCCAATTCACTGCAAAATTCTTTGTTTGGTCATATGGAATGAGGTCCCACTAGCTAGATACCACACACTACCCATCACCGATGTCACCATGTAAACAGGGTGAAATCCAACTCTAATTGTGAAGCAAGTGCTTCACCTGCTACTTACCCCAAGGGATTCTTGTCGACTTTCTTGTGCAGACACTTTTGTAGGTTTTAACCCCGTACAAAAATTACCTACATACAAATTCTAAAACACAAAAATAAACAACGTGAGAGCATAACACATAAAACACATATACACAAAGATTTTCCCCTGGATCCCAAAACTGGGACTACCAGCTTGATTTTTCATTATGTTCCTTTAAATGTTACAATACATATTTATACATGTCAAAGCATCCAACACCATCGACTGAAAACCATCACAACCAAAACCATGGACCAAAAACCATCACGTCCAAAAACATATGCGAAAAATCATGCAAAAAACCATAGGTAGGTCCGTCCAACCTAATATAGGGTCCAAAAACAAAATTTTCTGGGGCGCTGCCTCGAACCCCATAGAGTGCGGTTACCTGCACCCCTCAAACCTCCTGTGACCCACCCACTATGCAATCGGCGCAAAAAAAGGGGGGCTCCACCCACCCTCTAACCCCTTGGTTAACTACGTGGGCTAGTCGTGGAAATAATATAACACAATCCAACATTATCCCACTTGTTATTTTCTTTCCATAGGGGGCCACAAGAGAGATTAGTCATTTATCTAGCCCTGCAAAGTCCATTGTTTCTCTACTCCAAGAGAACTTCTCAGAGCTCACAGATTTTGTCAATGCATCTACAGTATTCTTCGAAGTGTCCACCTTTACTAGCAACACCTTTTTGTCTTCTATTATATTCCTCACAAAGTGATATTGAACATCAGTGTGCTTTGTCTTTGAATGATATGTAGGGTTCTTTGCCAAGAAAATTGCACTTTGGCTACCATAGTCTATCCTTATAGCTCTTTTACTAACCCCATACTTGAACACAATCTCTACAACCAAACTGCTTCCTTGCTTGTATGAGTGGCTGCCATATATTCTGCCTATGTAGTTGGTAGTGCCACTACAAATTGTTTCTTACTCTTCCAACTAACTGTACCTCCAAATAGGTTAAACACATACCCACTTGTAGATCTTCTCTGATCCAGATCTCCAGCCCAGTTTACATCAACAAAGCCACGAATATCCAACATTCTGTCCAATCCTAGTATTCCTTGGTAGCACAAACCATAATCACTAGTCCCATGCAAATACCTAAAAACTCGCTTCACTGCTATCCAATGCTCCCTTCCTGGTTTTGACATAAATCTGCTCAATAGTCCCACTGCATGTGCAATGTCTGGTCTAGTATAGACCATTGCATACATCAGGCTACTAACTGCACTTGCATATGGAACATGAGACAAGTCCTCTTCCTCTTCTTGTGTCTTGGCACACTATTTAGTAGATAACTTTACACCTACAGGAATAGGAACCTTCACTGGTTTACTATCCTATATATTAAATCTTTGCAATATTGTCTCGACATGCTTCCTCTGGTTTAACTAGAGCTTCCTCTTTGCCCAATCTCTTTTAATTTCCATATCCAAAATATAGTTTGTAGCACCAAGATCTTTCATGACAAATTTGGAGGAAAATTTGGTCTTCAAATCCTGGATAATTTCTTTGTCATTTCCAACCAGCAACATATCATCCACATACAAGACCAAATAAATAACACGGTCACTAATTAATTTAAAATACACATAGTGATCTACTTTGATTTTGGTGAAGCCAAGTCCCCACATAAATGTATCAAATTTCTGATACCACATCCTTGGTGACTGTTTTAACCCATACAAAGACTTCTTTAACTTGCATACCAGTTCTTTCTTACCCTTCACCGCAAATCCTTCAAGTTACTTCATGTAGATTTCCTCTTCTAGATACCCGTGAAGAAATTATGTCTTCACATCCATCTGTTCTACCTCAAAATCAAAAGTAAAAGCCAGATAAAAGTAATCTAATAGAAGTTACCTTGACAACAAGAGAAAAAATATCACCAAAATCAATTCTCAGCACCTGGGAATAACCTTTTGCTACCAACCGAGCTTTGTATTTCTCCACCTTTCCTTCTACATTTGTCTTCTTCATGAACACCCATTTGCTACCAATGGGTTTCCTTATAGCTGGCAACTCAACCAGATCCCAAGCCTTATTTTTGTGAAAAGATACCATTTGATCAACCATGGCCTCTTTCCAGAGTTTTCCATCCTCTGAATCTACTGCTTTCTTCACAGTTCTGGGATCATCATCAGTAATAGATAAAGCAAAATTTGAGTAGAAAGCAGATGGACTATACCTTTCTGGTTTCCTTCTTTCTCGAACTGATCTTGTCACACCTGGAGTTTATGGCTTTTCATCTTTTGATTCCTCCTCTATTGTAGACACTAGTTCTTCCTCCTTTAGCTCAAACTCTATCTTCTCAGGTTCCTTTGGTTGGACTTCATGTTTAATAATATCTTTTACCTCTATGAACACCACATATCGATTGTACACAACCTTCTTTATTACTGGGTTCCAAAGCTTATAACCCTTTAAACCATCCTTATACCCAATAAAGATGCACTTTTCATATTTACTATCCAACTTGGTTCGTTTCGTCTTTGGAGCATGTACATATGCATCACATCCAAATACCCTCAGATGTGAAAGAGAGGGTTTCTTACCAGTCCATACAACTTGTGGAGTCTTATCCTCCAACGCTAATGAAGGTGATCTATTGACTAGGTAACATGTTGTCTCCACTGCCTCTGCCCAGAATTCATGTCCTAACCCGAAACCACTGAGCATGCTTCTTGCCCTTTCCATCAACGTCTTGTTCATTCTTTCTGCATCTCTGTTTTGCTCAAATGTGTATGGAGTAGTATTCTGTCGTGCTATACCACACTTCTTATAGAACTCTTCAAATTCCTTACTGCAAAACTCTCCACCATTATCTGACCTCAACAACTTTATTTTCTTCTCTATCTGGGTTTACACCAAAGCCTTAAATTCTTTAAACCTGTCAAAGACTTTAGATTTCTTAAGGAAATATATCCATGTATTCCTTGAGAAGTCATTTATAAATGATACATAGTACATAGATTTACCCAGTGATGGAACCTTCACAGGTCCAAACACATCACTGTACATAAGCTCTAATATCTGTTTTGCCCTCTTACCACCAGAGGGGAAAATTACCCAATTCGTCTTCCCATATACACAATTTTCATAGAAATCATAATCGAGAGAGATATTAGTCATACCTTTGACCATACCTTTACCATGAAGTATTCGAAGGCATTTCTCTCCAATATGTCCAAGCCTTTGATGCCACATCATGGTCTTCTCTCCAGAGACCACTAGATGTTTTGTTCCACTTTCAGGAACCAAAAAACTATTGCACCCATCAACAACAATGCTTCCTTATAGCTTTTTCAGAGTCCCAATCTAAACTTCCCGCATCAATACCAGTGCTCCCCGAACCATCTTGCAGGTATCCTTCTCAAACACTGTTTTTACACCTACATCATCCAACTTTCTTACAGAAATCAGATTTCTGGCTAATGCAGGCATATGCAGAACACCCAAAAGTGTTCTAACCCTTCCATCATGCAACTTCAACTTTACATTTCTACGACCAACAATTCTAGCCTTCCTATCATCCCCCAAGAATACATCACCACCATAATATTTCTCATACTTGTAGAATCACTCTATATGGGGAGTGAAGTGAAAGGATGCACCTGAGTCAATCAACCATGCCTCATGATCTACATGTGTACTTGAAGAAGCCAAGTACACATCCCCACCTTCATCTGAGGTGGTTTTTTCCTCTGCAGAAGGAGCATCATCAAATTCCTTTCCTTTTTCAGGAGCTTTAGATTTACAGTCCCTTTTGTAATGCCCTTCCCTTACGCATTTCCAGCACACCACCTTTGCAGGTTTCCTAGAGATTTAGATCTCCCTCTAGATTTAGATCTCCCACTCAATGACTTATTTTTGTTTCTGTTCTCGAACCGTCCTCGTATAGACAAGGAATCATAGTTCTGGCACTCCATATTTTTTTGTCTCATCTCCTCCATCAGCAAGGATGAGACTATTTCATCAAACTACAAGGCAATTGCATTGCTACCTATTGCAATAACTAGACTATCCCATCAATCTGGTAGAGGACACAACAAACTAATGCACTTATCTTCATCTAAAATTTTAATATCAATAGATAATAATTGACTTACCACAGTATTAAATGTGTTTAGATGTTCTGTCACCGAGTCTCCATCTTTCATCCTCAGGTTATACGTCTTTTTCTATAGGAACAGTTTATTCACCAGAGAGTTAGATTGGTACAAAGTCCCTAACTTGTCCCACAAAGCCTTCGTCGTAGCTTCCCCTCATACATTCAACAATACTAAATCCGAGATACACAATCGTATTGTGCTCTTAACCTTCGGATCTAGCTTCTTCCATTCTTCATTGGACACTCCAGTTGGTTTAGTACCCAGATCTACCATGATCCACTGATCTTTATCCACCAATAGATCCTCCAGATTGAGTTTCCATAACTCAAAACTTTGACCATTAAATTTTTCGATCTCTATCTTTCCACTTCTCACCATATTCTTTCACCACTAGAATCAATCCCACAGATCTGCCATTGAACAGGGTGTACCACAGGCCTAGGTGAAACTCCTTAGCACCAAAGGCATCCCATTGAAGCCAAAACAACTTTGATACCAAATGTAGGTTTTAACCCCGTACAAAAATTACCTGCATATGAATTCTAAAACACAGAAAATAAACAACATGAGAGCATAACACATAAAACACATATACACATGTATTTTCCCCTGGATTCCAAAACTAGGACTACCAGCTTGATTTTTTATTATGTTCCTCTCAATGTTACAATACATATTTATACATGCTGAAACATCCAATACCATGGACCGAAAAACATCGCGTCTAAAACCATGTGCAAAAAATCATGCACAACACCATAGGTAGGTCTGCCCAACCTAATATATGGTCCAAAAACAAAATTTTATGGGGCATTTCCCGGACCCCATAGAGTGGGGTTACCTACGCCCCTCAAACCCCCTATGAGCCCCCCCCAACCCCACCACTACACAATCAGCGCAATGAAGGGGGGACGCTGCACCCCCTCTAACCCTCGAATAACTACGTGGGCTAGTTGTGAAAATAATATAACACAACCCAGCAACTTTGTGGCATAGTGTCCTCTTTCCTTCCCAAGCTCATCCTGACATTGGGTGAACTTTCTCAAGAATTGTGGTATGTGTCACCCTTCTCCATCTTGATCTTTCGAAGCTTGGCATTTAGTGCCAACTTCTTGTGGTCACTCTTGTCCTGAAACAAGTTGACCAAGGCTTGCCACATTTCATATGGTGTATCCTTCCTATGGAGGTTCAAGACAATATGATCCCAAAATTCTTCTAGTATGATCCTCCTCACCTTTACAACACATATCCTCCACTCTTCCAAATCTCGAGCATCAATTTCTAGAGACTTGGGAATAAAGTTGTCTATGAATTTATTTAGATCATTTTCTTTGAACACAATCTCCATCTTGTCCTTCCAAGCAATATATTTCAAATTACCCTCAAGGTCATATTCGAATCTCAATATGTAGAACGAAATCCTACTAGCTCTGAAGAATGATACTAGAAATTAGATTTCACCTGTGAAATACAAACTCGTATTCTCCTCTTCTAGAGTGGTTTCTGCTCTGAGACCATGTAGAAATTCCTTGTAGATTCAAACTGCTAATTGTAATTTACTAAAAACATAGACTTGATTATACTCTACTCATCAGCTGAAATAATTGAACGATTATGAAATCATGAATAATACCAGAAAAAAATTCAATCAACAAATTACCCAATTATTTCTTGGGGAAATCCATAACTAAAAACCCCTGCTATCTATATATTACAATATTCATAAAATATGATAATATTATAATTCTTTGCTCAAGCCCAAGCAACCTACGCAGTATCTCTATATGTCTCACGACTGCCTAAACAAGCCCAGGGCAATACTTAACCAAATTTTGGCTTGCCCAAGTCCCTATTTCCTTGTGTTGTTTCCCTGGGAATTAACCCCTTATTAATTAGGGAAATTCCTTAATATGAATTACACAATCCTCATAGCCCTTCCTATGATTTCATGCACCACCTCTACAACTCAGAGGATTATACAACTCATAGTACACTACCCTCTAACTCCAATCTCAACTGGGTAACTCTCAAATCTGACATGCATGAGTTATTTTTGAGTGAATAATCAATTAAATCGTTGAACACATGAAGAAACAACCCACTATCTGACCTCCTAATAGTTCCTCCATTAGTTGGAACTAGTTTAACTGACTTTAACTCAGTTAAACTAAATTATTTGATCACAACTCAAAATAAACTCAACCAAGATTCATATAATATAGGAGATACTATACACGACTCTAATTAGACCCTCAACTCAGATTAAGTGAGCCAACTAAGTCAATTTAACTTAGTTAACTTGTACAAGTTGTCTTCTGATGTGGAATTACAATTGTATTCCTAATTTAATTCAACAACAAAATTAAATTAGGAATTACTTGTTGCATTTTCAACGCCGCACTCCTCTACACTCTTTGGTCCTACACTCACTTCCAACAATCCCCACTATTAAAAAACTAAATAATAGAAAGGATAATCACAGTGTTTTCTAAGTACTTCACCAAGTTTGACCACACTTGAGGCTATCACCAAGTTTATATGCAACAAAGGTGGTTATGCCCGGTGAAGACTTAAGGTTATGTCTAAGAATACACTGGTGCATAAGGGTTTGGAATCGACATAAAATTAAACTATAACTATGAACACTTTTGTGGTAATGATAAGAATTTAAAGGGAATTATTACCTTATATCAATTTGTATTATTTTTTACAATCATGTTGTAGCACCAATGAACATGGATTAAATATTAATTAAAAAAAATGGTGATACTTGTCTAGCAATATCACCCATATTTTCTAAAGCATTAAATATCATAATTTTTTAAAGAAAAAATTCTCTTTTAAGTGTGGAATTGTGTGTTTATCCTAATAATCCATGACAAGTAGGTAAATCATAAATTTTTCTCTATCTATTGTGCTAAACTTTACCCTACCACTAAGAGCTCCACTTTCTCTGGGTCATGAGCCAGAAGTGCATTCTTTGGATTACACATATGCGTATTTTAAGCACTATTTCAATTCAATGAATAATCCCACTCAGCCTATAGAGTAGCTATAGAGCTATCCCATCTGAAATGTGAATTACATGTTGAAGAAGGTTAGTGACATGCCCTGGTACCACCAACCATGAGATTACATTACTAGTCAAGCTTAGAGTTGCCAGTGTAGCATCAATATAGGATGAGTCAAGTTGTGTTACATATGAGACTTGCTATGACTCACGCAAGTTGGGACCAACAATTTAGCTAGAGAATAGTGGCTACCAGGCTCTCTATGATGTCAATTACAACAATTATGAGTCAATATAGTCTTTACTCACTTTCAAGTCTTAGAATTGTTATATTTAGTACATCTTCTTTCCCCAATGATATTATATTTAAACCCCTTGTTTCACCAATTTTCCATTATTTTACTACATACTTCCTAATATTTTTGATGTGACAATGGAGTTTGGCTTAATTTGTATTTCATTTAAGATTTGGCGAGATAGATGCTTATTTTTAATTAAAATACCTCTACTTATATATGTTATGTAGTTCCTTCACTACGCATAGAGATCCAACATTGGAGGAATGGACACATAGGTTACTTTGATCATTGAAATGTACCACGTGGGTCATTGATTACAGCTATCAGATATCTTTTTGAAAATTGAATCGAGGTAAATTTCACTCTCAAAATGGTGGTTGACCAAGTGCAGCTGAGTTCCTACAACAATTTGGGGCTTTGATATATTGGCACACTTTCAAGAAAAATTGAAGATGGCTTTTGTCCAAATGGTGTTTAAGACCTTAAAATTTGTTAAAATGTAGCCAGGTCATACTAATCAATTTTTTATAAATTAACTAATGCTACAACCACAAATTCACACAATTTTCAAATTTCCATCTTCCTCCAGCCCTTTCTTGCACATGAGGGTGAATCATAGAATATGAAACATGGGTTTTGTCGAAAATATGGAAAATTAGTCTCTCATTGTATAATTTCTTGAAATTTGCATTGGTTTTCAAGATTCAAGGGGTTCTTTGAGGTAGGTTTGTAAAAAATACACAATTTTCTAGAATTCTAGGATCGTGTCCAGATTTGAAAAAACTACAAAATTATCGATCAGATTCATATTTCCTTGATTAGCTAATGGTTTTAGTGGAATCCCCTTGATGGAAAATTATTAGAATCCAAGATTCAAACATTTTTGAAAAATATTATCTTTTTGAAAATCAAATTTATCATGTAAGAGTTTATAAAACAAAGATATGGCTCTAAAATAGGGAGGTAATTCTTTGCACTCTCATGTTGTTGGGGTAAATTCTAGGAAGCTATCACCCCTTCCCTCTGATCAATTGGAGTTGGTCTATTTAGCTCAAATGTATAAGGACTAAGATTTCGATTAATAACAAGCATCAATGCCAGGTTCTTGGTCTATGGTTGTTTAATATAGTTAATGGTTCTCTTTACTCTGTAAATTAATTTCTTTTAACTAGGGAAAGTGATGCTTGGTATGGGCCCAACCAATCTAGCTCGTTACCTCTATATTAGATAGTGTAATTTCATTTGTTTTCCTTTGAAATAGATTATCGTTGTGCATAAGTTTCTTGATTAAGCATAATGATCTTGTATAACTTATCAAAATACTCTGTCATATTCTTTTACATACTCATTCTCATTTGAAGGTATAACTTGCATGTGACTGGGAAATTTCACATCCTAGCACTGAGAAGGGGGCATTGCATAACATTCGAATCAATATTATTGGTGTTGTTTTTATCTAGGTTAAGATGAAGTGCAAGGTGGTGCTTGAATCTATCTTTTGTTCCTTTCGGACTTAGTTCTAGTGATATTTCAATCTCGGGTTTTCTCCTTTGTATTTTACAACCTTGACATCAATAGTTTTTGAACAAGGCTGTGGTTCAACATTGGTTCATTTTTTCTTCTAAAATATTTTTCCATAAACATAAAATCTTGGACGTGAGATCTTCCCATGAGGTGACTGATATCTTTTATATATGATTGGGTAAATTTTGAGGCCTTTATGTGAAAATATTTCTTTGAAGTATTGATAATTGTTGAGATAAGCACTTAACAAGACCTTTATTTGAAACCCTCGAGCTATTATGGACTTAAAATATTGAGGGAATTATGATTCTTTATGAATATCTTGTAAAACAAAGAATAAATGAGGTAACATTAAAGCCTTGAATCTTGCAGTGTCTTATAATACTTTAAAATCATATTTAATGATTACAGTCTATGCTTTGGTGTGGGATTTGATGTTTTCTCTTCTCTTTATTTGAGATTTATTTATTGCTATGATTTTTGCTTTCCTCATTTGAGAAACTGAACCATCTTGAGGGAGGGTATTAGTATAGCCCATTCATTAAAGAATGTGTTTTTGATGATTTGAGTGACATAGTGTAGAGATTGTTGCAAGATGATTTATTATTTAATTAGCACTCTTTTATAATGTGATTATTAGTTGAAAGGATTGCTTTTATTTCTTACAAGTTTTTCTTTTGAGTATAGTTTTGAGATCTCTGGTTGAATATTTTGGATAGAACAAAGTGTGATTTATTTTGTTATGCAAGTTCACCAGATTGATTTACACACCAGAGTGCCACACTTTATTTTTGAATGTATGAAAGAGTGAAAATTTGCAATAGTACAAGAATCTACAAGTGGAATCGATATAGTGTAGGGATGATTGGAGGACTCTTTGATTTTCTTGGAAACTTACTTTTTGAAATTATTAGATTAAGACTTGTGTTCTTTCTTAGATCTTTGATTATTTATTTAGTTTGAAATCTTAGTTTTCTAATGAATGAAAGAGTGAAGTAGTTATCATCCAAATTGATTAGTGTGTTTTTATTTTAATAAATTTGTCAATATTAGTGCAGGAATTGAATTCAAGGTTTATTCATTGGTTTTCAGGTTGATTTAATAGTTAGCATTTTTGCTTTAAATTGTCAAGAGGTTGGACTTGTTTTCAGTTAATAAATAATTAGGGTTACTTCCAAATGTTGGTGATTTGCAGGGTTAATGTTTGTAGAAATTATGGTTTTCACTTTTTATTAATTCTTTAGATTGTAGGATTGGAGTGGATAATGATTGTTGTTTGCATGACAGATTACGGTTTTATTTTGCAAATTGTCAACGTTTTTCTCTAGCATTTCTAATGTTGTGTATCGAAGTCCACGAACCCACGATTGACATTAAATGTTGGTTCATTGATATATCATATACCAAACCCGACATTTTGGCATTGTTTCTATGAAGGATCTTAGGGGATTGGCCTTGGTAAACTGCGGTGGTTTGGTGTGCTCTTTACCTAGTTTTTCTTGCAAGGTTTTCTTATTTTTTTTGTTTTTATATATATGTATATGTAATGTAATATATTATATATATAATATATATTATATATATATATATATATATATATATATATATATATATATATATATATAATATATATATATATATAATATTATATATATATATATAATTATCCATGCATTGACAGAGTATACCAGATAACTTGTTTAAGAAAAAAATAAATGGCATTTCAAGGAATTTTTTAGTGAGGAGTTCAAGGCTAATATAAATAATCCAATGCACTTATTTCACTAACCAGTTGGTAGGAACATTTGAAGAAGAAGTCTCGAAGTAGTTGTGGTGCAGGTAAATTCTCAGTGTAGACACAAACAATTCCTCTAGCCCGAGAGAGCAGGTCTAGCCACAGACGAAGAATCTATGGAAAACTTCCTTATTATAGAATCAAATAAGAGGGCCTACCTCTTAGAACGCTATTCCACTTGGTGATGATCCTGCTTCCTTACGCCAACTACTTTTTGTTTCCTTCCTTAGAATACTTGAAACAAGCAAACAAACAACAACAGCAAACATGATAGCATACAAATTGCATTCAGCCTACTTAATAGGTCAAGGAACATTAAGCCATCAAATGTAAGATAATAGTTTAATGTACGAAATCGATCAATATTTTTATTCATATAAGTTCAGAAAGAGATTACAACCAATGCCTTGACGTTGCTGGTCTCCTCTAACGTATCTAGTTTCCCACACTTCTGTTAACATCTGATGGATAGCCCCAATAATGGAAGTTTTAAGGCTTATTCTCTTTAGTCTCAAACCAAAACAAACACACTATTCTCCCTCAAACATAAACTAGAGAGCTACAAGCTATGATATCTTGCTGATTTTTCAAGCTCCAAATATACTAAGACTAAAACTACATCCAAAAAATAGTTAAGCTTGGGAAATGAGGGGCTTATATGGCTATGATGGATGGGATATGGTTCCTCTTAACATGGGAGAGGCCTTATCTCTTGGGTTTGTTCCATCCTAATAGGGGAAAGGAGCCCAAACTGACTTCCTCGGCTCCATCTAGCCCAAGCATTTACTAGACTTCCATTACGAAGCTTCTATATGTCAAAGCTTCGACTCCATATTTAAAAAACTTGTGAAAAGAGGATTAGCATGACTAGGACAAGGCTCAGTAATGATGATCAACTCTAGTCCCAGTGTTAAACTCTATATATCGGCCTAGGGGATGAATTGGTCATTAGCATCGGTCTTGTAAACTGGGGTAAAAGGAAGATTCTTGGGAAATGATGCAAAAGGGAAATGTTTTTCTCATGAAGAGGGGCATAATGGGAGTTTCTTCATGATGGGAAAATGCATGAGGGTCACTATAGAGGTCCTTCGAGATCATGGAATGGGGAGTACAGAGACTGTGACAAAATGTTGTGTAACAAATACCCCCTAAAGTGTGAAGGCCGAAATAGAGTGAGGGGTGAAATTATTTACAAGTAGATGCGGGGAACCGGAGTCCATCATCGAAAACCTGTAAGCAAGCATACATGTACATATCTGAAATATGGTATTCGTTCCTAATAAAAATGAGAGGCATATAACAATACATGAATCCATGGTATAGGCGCAACTATCCATCAAGAAAAAGATCATGTGCATGGATCCTCGACATGGACATAGTTATCTGACTAGAGGGATCACCTGAAATAGATCCACAACATGGGTTCAACCATCTGTCTAAAGAATCATGTATATAATCATGAATGACTCATTACAACTCGCAACTTGGACTTTTGTAATCTAAGCCCAAGGTCTTGTGCTCCAACATGACCTGATCAAAGTACAAATTCTAACATGTGAATAAATGTGTTGAAGTTGAACATGTTAGAAAGTCACTTGATTACTGGTAAATGATATGAAATGTTAACAAGCACAAGCAAAACCACCAATAATGACAATGGCTCTCAAGCTACCAACAACACAATTCACGAGGTGCGAATAAGGAACTAAAGTTGAACACTCGTGAAATCATTCGATCAAATTCCAATGATGAGAACCTGTCGTTGAGTGCAAAGAAATTTCCACTGAGGCATGCAAGCTTTAAGGTACTGGAAAGGAGTTTCTAGATCAACTTCTTGGATAATGAGCTGAAGTCGATAGGGAGCAATCCGCCGAAGGAAGGTCATAATAAATCCTTCATCATCGACATGAAACATGAACACAATGAATGAGAGTAATCTAAGATGACCAAACAATTCACAGATAGGAAGACTTCTCTTGAACATATGGACGACATGACTCTGGAGTTTGGCAACATTTGACATCATAGGATCAAAGGTCATGGTGACATGGCATAGATCATATGAGAGATTTAAAATGGATAACCCAAAACCCTGGGAGGCAAGTGATAGAGTGAGGATGTAACAAAACCTAACAAAAACAGTAGATGAGTGTCAATATTCAAGAGAGATAGGCTGCCTCAAGTGAATACAACTGATGAAATACTTCTAATTTTCCCTCACCATTTCCAGCGAGTACCCCAGTTATTTTCACACAGGATTGATGGGGATAGCACATGCTTGTAATATAAGTCCATCCTTTGGATGAATCAAACCTATTAAGGTTAATGAGCCTTAGGAATAAGAAGCTCATGTTCATCATGGTGATGAATCCGGTGTTCTTTAATGTTTTAATGAGTCCAACAAACGTGTAACTTAGTATCTTTTTCACGTTTAGATATTTTGAAAAAGACACAGAAAATAAAACTCTGCATAGTCCTTTTTTGTACATTTGTGTCTCTCAAGCCTGAAAAGGTAGAAAATAATACTTGAGAGAACTGCTTGACCATTCTAGTTAAGGATTACCTTTTTCGTAGATAGTTTATCCCAGCCT
The DNA here is from genome assembly GCA_000404065.3 of Pinus taeda. Taxonomy (NCBI): domain Eukaryota; kingdom Viridiplantae; phylum Streptophyta; class Pinopsida; order Pinales; family Pinaceae; genus Pinus; species Pinus taeda. The sequence goes on along the minus strand of APFE031519310.1, from coordinate 125,548 downwards.
GTGAAAAAAGGGGAAATGTATATTGGGTAAATGAAGTTTCTTAGCCTTTAATTAGTTCAAAAATGATAAGAACTCAACAATCGTTTCATGTTTTAAGAGTCGAAAAAGAACTGAAAGCAAACCCCCCATTTTTATTGTCTTTAATGAGCCAAAAAAGTGAAAAAAGGCTCAACAATCTTTTCATCTTTTACGAGTCAGCAAAGAGCTTAATGGTGACTCATCCTGGAGGAACAAGTGGTATAAAGGGTAAAAACTGGTTCTAGCAGTGGAGGAACTGCTCAAAACATGTAATGGTCAAGAGGCTGGCTAATAAAACCAATCATTGTTGTGGTTCCTCAAGAAAGGAAAAAACAACCAAGTGAAAGCATATGATTAGCTCATGAGATCTAAATCAAGCATGGGTCCATTTTTACACAAGCTTGAAATATGGATAACTCTGCTTGGATTTAGTTTCATGGATAACTATGTTTTAGATAAGTTTGCATGCCCCCAGAATAATGACTCAATTTGAGGTACATACCCCCCAAGCTTCATTTCATTCAACTAGGTGAATAGAATGAAGGTTAAATTTCAAGATCTAGGAAAGACTCAACTGGGATTTTATGAGATCTTAATCAAAGACTCAATTTGGAAAAGTGAGGTGCTTCATTTTTTAATGATGTTGACATAGTAAAAGAAATACCCTCGAGACCCTTGTTTCATTTTTTAACGAGCTTGATACAAGACAGGGAACTATATTCACACTCCTTGATTCATTTTCTAATGAGGTTGTCATGAGATGAGGAACTATCCTCATGACTCCTTGTTTCATTTTTTAACAAGGTTGATACAAGACTAGGAACTATCCTCACGACATTTGATCATGACCCATAAGAGAACATGGATCCCAAGAGGTATTCACTAGACGGAAGAACCACGCTATGGGAGGAATACATTTCATTTGGTACCAAAAATAGATCAGGTTCTAGTACCCCTGGTACATAATGTAAAATACCATCTGTGTGATCATCAGCAGATGTGGAGACGGAATAGGTAGCCACACAATTGACTTGTGGTGGGGAAAGTACTACTTGAAAACAAGAGCTGATAGGGGACAATGGTTGCAAAGGAGGTGCCTAGTGACCAATGAACTATAGTTGATCAATGGTCACAATTCTCCCTTCTTGCAAAAAATAAACCATAGGGAAAAGTGAAGAAACAAGAGCTCCCATAACATAAACATAGTCGCATCCAAGGAGAAGATTGAAATCTAAGGGACCTTGGACTACCATCACCTCTATATAGATTGTCTTTCCTCCCAAAGTAATAGGGAACTTTGGAAGGTCCCGCAAGGGTTGATTGGTTCCTTCGTTGAAAGTCAACATATTCCGAGTGATACTCACAAGCTGTGGGGAACCCAAATCTTTCCAAGTAGTAGAATACATGGTGCTAACAGACGCACCTTCATCTAATATAGTGCCATGTACCACCATATTATAGACTTGTACTATGATCTAGAAAGGCACATAAGATGGGAGACGAAAAACAGTCAATTGACTCCAATAAAAAGAGCTGAAATAACTACTTGGTGGGGGTATCATATGATTTCCCCCATGCTCTGTATGAATAGAAGAAAGACTCACTTGAACAACCAAGATGGGAATGCCACTCTTTGATTCATGAGAATATGAGGAGATGAGAAGAACATGAGCAGTATGATCACCACTCTCTTCGAAAATAGAGTGATCAACTAAAGGCGAAGACAAGTTGACACTCTTTTCAACTAAGGTTGGTCGAGAACAAACACAAGAGGGTCATGCTTAAGAAGAACAAGATGGGAAAGATATGAATCAAAGTTAATCTCTTTACCAACTAGGAGAGGGTTAGAGGAAAGCCTCTGATAACCAACAAGAAGTTGGGGTTGAGGAGCTGTAACGTTTTCCAAAATTTTGGAAGCTTCATCCATAAGAGGACAAAGGTGAAGAAGATGCTTCCCTTCACATAACCTATAGGGGAGTATAATCTTTCTATTCTTCTTACCATCATTAGTTGAAGGTGTAGCATCGACATGATCTCCAAGGGTAAATGAGGATGTTTGATTCAGGTCTTGAGACCATACCTCTAAGACTTTGGGAATGTCAGGATAGTCTCAGACGAGATGATAACCCTTACATAGCTTGCAAGGGAATTTGACCTTCCATGGAGGATTGGAAGCTTATTCTACATGAGGTGCAATTGGAGTAATAGCCACATGATTGGCCTCTCACTTATCTGATTTCTTCTTCTTCTTCTTCTTCTTAGCCTCCTAGTTACTCGATTTCAAAATTTCATGAGGTGAAGTAGAAGGGGAATATGAAGAAACATGGGAAGAAGGAGAGGGGTCAACCTTATAATCAACGTGATCTGGTTCAAATGAAGGAGATGGCTAGATAGGAGTTGGGAAATTTGATACCCCCAAGGTGGAAAATAACAAAATAGGTAAACCAATGGTTAACCTAGGGAGGGACAACATTGCCATACAAGGAGCACTAGCATTTCCAAAAGAAGGAAAAGGACCAAGATTTCCATCTGAGGGGAATCCTTGACTGGTAGACTTTGGAAACATTTCCATTGGAAATGAGCCAAAAGAATCACTAAGTAAGATAACTTTAACGAGGAATATTTCATGGGTAGTTAATTTTAAGACACTAAAACAAAACTTTGCCTTTTCATATTTTAAGAGTTGATAAAAGGATGAAATGTGACTCTAGTCACTTTGAGATTTAAAACAAGCTCGAAAGGATAAGAGCTCGGTGATATTTTAAATTTAAAGAGTCAAAAAGACCAAAATGACTACTTAGGAGAATCTAGGAAACATGCATTACTAGGTAACTATGAACTACCGAATACCTTGAACTGAAAAGTACGAGCAGGTAATCTCCCCAAATGCTGTGTTCGGTGTATCACATTTACAAGGCGGCAGACTCGGCTTCCTATAGATAAAGGATTGAAAACCTAGTGGGGTCTCCCTTTATATACGTGATGGTATGGGGAGCATAAGTCCGTACTAGCGTTATCTAATGTTGAAGCGAACGACAGCTACTAGATTTAAAGACACTGGAACACGTCTCTAGCCTAGACCTCTAAATCTAAGTGTTATTTTTCAATGCTTCCTTAGGTTAATTCAATATATTTTAAAGGTTGATCTTGAATTAGGTTTCAACTACAAGGCCCTACCGCTGTCAACTAAAAAAACTCCTACATGCATCTATATGAGAAAGGAAATCTTTGTCTTCGATGAAATTTAACACTAATTGAGAGATAGAGAACACACAATCAATGCAACAATCAAAGAATAAAATCTTCCACTAATAAATCTCCAAAATGCAAGGAATTTTCCTCTCGAATGCACTTCAACTAGTCCTTTTAAAAAATTCAATTATTTTCCAATGCAAATGATGATGCAACTCTAGTCTTCAATGATTCTAGCTAATGTAACTATTTACTTAGCAAACTAGAATTATGTATTTTTCAATGAAATGAGAAAATGAATCTTTCCCAAACATTTCAATGAAAAATTTTCAAAATAATCAACCTCAAGCAAATGCAAAGCACAAAATATAATTCCTTCCAAACTAATGATGCAAAGACTCAACCAAAAACAATATGAGCAATGTGATCTATGCCCAAAAAGAGACGCTTAATCAACAAACGAAACTTTTCAAACTTGTTAAATGGAAATAAAAGCAACAAAATGATTGAATAGGAAATGAAATAAGCAACTTAACCAATAACTTGACTTGTTGAGCACACCAACAATTGAATGGATGACGACCTAGATGCCCTAGGGCTACAAACCATCCATGGACTTAAGAAACCAAGTGAAGAAAAGGAAAACCAAACAAGCATATAAACCAAGCCAATGAAGCTTTCAAGCAGGGAGAACACAGGCAGAATAAGCTAAGAGGCAGAAATCAAGGGGGAAAGACACATTGGTTATGATCTACGGGAAACCCTAAACTTCACCTATAAGAATCAGCGCGACTGCCTAGCTGACAACAATCGTTGATCGACACGACCGATGCGACTGGTCAGAATACAACTAGAGTTGATAGGCCTGATTGGCATGATTGTTTGGCCAAAAAGAGCGTTGGTCAAGGGATTCAAGAAAAAAATAAAAAATTTCAAAGGCCAAAACCAGACCTGCCACTATAAATTTTTGACTCAGAGTAGTAAACTACGCATCGTATAGAAAACTAAAGGGAAATGGTGACACTATAAAAGTTCACACAAAACCATGAAATGGCAATTAATCAAAGAGAAGGATTGGCTCCCCAGTATGGTTGCCAATTCATCGTGCAAGTAAATTCTCAGTGCGGACACAAAAAATTCCTCTAGCCTGAGAGAGTGGGTCTAGCCACAAACAAACAATCTATGGAAAACTTCCTTAATCTAGAATCAAATAAGAGGGCCTACCTCTGAGAATGTTATTCCACTTGGTGATGATTATACATCCTTACTCCAACTACTTTTCATTTCCTTCCTTCGAATACCTGAAACAAGCAAACAAACAACAACAACAAATGTGATAGCATACAAATTGCATTCAGCCTACTTAACAAGTGAAGGAACATTAAGCCATCAAATATAAGATAACACTTTAATGTAGGAAATAAATCAATAGTTGTATTCATATAAGTTCAGAAAGAGATTAAAACCAATGTCTTCACGTTGTTGGTCTCCTCTAATGTATCCGGGTTCCCACACTTCTGCTAGAATTTCATGGGTAGCCGCAACAATGGATGTTTTAATGCTTCTTCCCTTTAATCTCAAACCAAACCAAACACACTATTCTCCCTCAAACATAAACTAGAGAGCTTCAAGCTATGATATCTTGCTAATTATTCAAGCTCCACATATACTAAGACTGAAACTACATCCAAAAACTAGCTCAACTTGGCAAAGGCAGGGCTTATATAGCTTTGATGGAGCTCTTGGGTTTGTTCCATCCTAATAGGGGAAAGGAACCCAAACTAACTTCCTCGGCTCCACCCATCCCAACCATTTATCAAAATTCCGTTATGAAGCTTCTAGACCTAGAAGCTTCAACTCCATATTCAAAAAACTTGTGAAAAGAGGATCAACAGGACTAAGACAAGGCTGATAGGACTAGAAAGGAAGAGCATGAGGTTTTCATCTCCACGCTAAATTAGTTGCATTACTTTCAATGCCATTTCAGCAAAAGGATTATGGTGGTTTGGCGGGGACAAAAATTTCTAGTAGAAAAGGTCAAGAAGATGGACACGTGGTTAGCTCACTTTAAGCAATATGTTTAGTGTTTATATCATCCCCCCCGCCTCCATGGACTGGGCTAGAAAATCCAACGTCGATTACTTCTGATGATTGAGCATGGTCAAAGGTGTTATTATGGTTTTGTTCGTCTTTTGGTTCTTTTGGCCCGTCGATCTTTGGACTTTTAATCTCTCTTTGCTTCTATTTTTTTGTAATATGGTGATCGCATTGGTCAAATAAACCGATTAGGGTGAGACTACTTGCATTTTGATAAGTATGTACCCTCCTTTTGATTAATGAATAGGTCCTTGACTTATAAAAAAAATTAAAAAATAAAATATTGGTTATCTTAACTAAATTTTTTCAATTTATCTAGATATATTAATGCATTCATTTATTTAATTAATTAATTTATCATGTCTAAATTAGGTAGTTGATTTTATAAATTAGAGATTTAAAATTTTGAAAAAAAGTTTGCAATTTAAAAAAAATTACATGACAATTGATTTAAGTAAATATGATACCTAACCATTTACACATATGAAGAAGAAAAAATTATAATATAATATACATCTTGAATTAACCTATGAGGTAGATTAGTTGGTTTAGTCTAAGCCATGTCACAGGTTCAAATCTCATGGGGAGGGGTTGAAGATGGAAGTCATTTTGGGGAAATTAAACTTCCCATGTGACATCTAGAGCTTGGAACAATCTCACTGATATGTACATCCACTCTTGCAACAAAGGCTTTGATGACCAAGAAAACATCCTTCTCATGTTTGATGTTAATAGATTCTATAGATTTTAATACATTGAATTGATATTAGATTTAATGCATTCAATAGATATTAGATTTTATTAGTTTTAATATATTTTTAGCTTCAATAGATTTAATTGATTATAATAGATTTAGTTTGAATGCATTCAATATATTGAAATCTAGATTGAAATAATTCACTAGATTGCAATCTATGCTTTTAATAGATTACAATAGATTGCATACATTTAGTAGATTCTAGTCAATGCATTAGATATATTTTAAATGCATTCAATATATTTTGAATGCATTGAATAGATTGAAATGCATTCAACAAATTGAATGCATTGAGATATATTTTAATGGATTGCAATATATTTGAATGCACTAGAGTAGATTGGAATAGATTGAGTTTAATCTGGTCATTAGGAGTCTTTTTAACATTCCCCAGTCAAATATAGCCATTGAAAGACCTGCGTTCCCTATTTATCTGATCACTCAGATTTATTCCTCGGGGCCTAGGTCTAGTCTAATCGTTAGGAGTCTTTTTAACTATTGCCTGGTTAAATATAGTCGTTGAAGGACCTGCATTCCCTATTTATTTGATCGCTCAAATTTGTTCCTCAACTTGTCCTAACAATGAACCACACTAGTTGGTTCAAAACGCGTCGACAAATGATTCTCTATGTGATTTTGCTGAAATTACTCTCACAATCAAAGTATGGATCACAGAAGTCTAAAATCTTTAATAGATTGAATGCATTAAATAAATTGCAATCAATGCATTCAATATATTGCATTTAATGCATGCAATAAATTTGAATGCATCAAAATATTGCATCGATTGAATGTATTTCAAGAAATTTGAATAGATCGCAATAGATTGCGATATATTTGAATACATTGAAATCAATGCATTGAAAGAAAGAAAAAAAAATCTCAAAATAGGATAGAAATGCAAAGGTTATGTATACATGGATATAAGATTGTTCGTGACTCAAATTAATTAACTTAAATTGATTTAACTCAAAGTCATTCAATATATTTAACTTAAATTCATTGAATAAATTTAGTTGATGTTAACAGATTCAATAGATTTTAATACATGCAATACATATTAGATTTTATTCCATTCAGTAGATTTTATATTTTAATTAATTTTAATACATTTCGATTGAATGCATTGCAATAGATTTCAATATAATGAATGCATTCAACATATTGCACTCAATGAATTCAATACATTGCAATACATGCTCATGCATTCAATGCATTCAATAGATTATAATCAATACATTTAATAGATTTTAAATGCTTTCAATAGCTTTTGAATGCAATGAATATATTGCAATCAATCCAATAGATTGAATGCATTATATACATTGCAATGCATTCAAGAGAATGAATGTATTGAAATATATATCAATGCATTGTGATAGATTTGAATGCATTGGAATAAATTGCAATATATTGAATGGTGTTACGAGTGAAACCACCCTAGGGCTTTGGGTTGAGCACTCCAACAGAGCAGAGGGAAAAACACAACAAGAAATGCTCAAACAATTATCAAAAATCCTTATTCTACTAAATCACGTAGGAGTGCTCTTACTCGATGTCCTTTGTTTGAGTAGATCTCGCAGGGTGCAAACCCTCAGCTTCTCCCAATGTTCTTAAACCCTGAAAATTATTCAAATGGAACATACACGATAATAGAAACATAAAGGATATACATGATGTTGACTTTAAATCATATAAATGAATGACTAATTATACATCAATATAAGATTCATAAATGAATTACAACATAACGTTGATGGATAAACACATTTCACATCAGAAACAGAACATCATTCCTTTTTATTGAAGTAAGCCATAAATACAATGGAGAAATACGACATGAGTCCTTCTCTGGCTCCAAGTGGAACAGTCCTCCGGATCTGTCCTTTCCCGGCCTTCAACAATCTTCCTCCATCACCAACAAAAGGATATCTCAAGCAAGATGGGGGGTATCTATAATTAAGGAAACAAGGGTTTGCTGAAGCTTTGGGGAGTGTAGGAGGCATAGGTATTCTTTAGAATTGATAAGGGATAATCTCACTATAGTATCAATATCTCATCCTTTCTCCCTTAAGGCCTTCCCATGAAGGTTTATTTATACCTCTCCAAATTAGCTTTTTCACATGGAAAATAGTTGGGCCACAAGAAATAGGAGGTGAGTAACAGGTAAAACCCATGAACTCCACCAGAAATTAAGGAAATTTAATTCTTTTAAGTGTTTTAACATATGTTTGTGAGTTGGATATATGTTGACCTGCGTATACACACTTTTATCACAGTGAACAATAGCATATAGGGAATAAAACATTGTTTTTTAGATTTTGGATGAAGTCTAGAAGGAAGGGTTGCCCTAGGCCATAATCAGAGCATCAGATCTACCAAGAGTGGTAAATGGTGCTATAACATATGCCCCTAATATATGAGGTCATAAGGGGTACATGATGGCCAAAATGCATTAAGTGTATGAAAGGAATCATGCCAACACCGAGGAGGAGTTCACCAAAATTCAGCCTGCCAAGCCATCGAAAGAGATTAGAAAGAAACTGTTGTCTGAGGCAGGCATACCCATGCTCAGAAATAGTAAAGCATGTATACATGTCAAGTACAAAAGTAGATATAATATGCATACAATTATAAAGAAACTAGAAATACATAATGGATCATCTGATCATAATCAAGAAAATACATGTTTGAATATCACATATAAAGAGCTAATCAATGATGCCGAAGTATGAAGTTGATCACTGAAGCCAAGAAACTGATCCAAATAGTACGAAGTGAACATGATGGAATAAATGGTACTACAACGCAACTCGGGTGCCAACATATAAGATGTCGTTGTAAGTAACTGCAACATATAATGTGGATGGTGTCAAGTAGCAGAAATAGGAGAAATTGACAAGTGAACCAGGACATGCTGATGTAAATCGGAGGTCTTCATCGACCACTTTGGTACATTTCTACGCAATGGGAATGAATGATCTGAAGTCGACCATGTGAGAAATTGTTTGATTACTGGTCATTGATGTATACTGTTAACAAACGCAACACTACTCACCGATAATGATGATGAGAGTCAAGGTACCCAGTACAATATAATCGGTGCAAATAAATGAGTTGTAGTCGAACACATGAAAGAATCTATCAATCAGGAGACAATGATGTTTTCCCATTGTCGATAGTGAAGGAATTTTCCACTGATGACTGCAAATCCTGAGTTACTGCCAAATGGACTCTATTTCTCTTTCCCAAAGCAATGAGTTGAAGTTGATGGGAAAAGATCCTCTAGGAGGAAGGCATTAAGGCATCCTTCATCAATCTAGCATGAGTGTAACCCGTAGGCCATTAATGTGGAAGGAATTGGACAAACAAAGATGTAGTAACCCAAATAAATCACATTTCTGGCCTACACAAGATGTAGCTAGCGCACGATAGAAACCCTCTAAGCCAACCAATAATGAAAGTTGACACAGAGGTAAGGAATCCACCAATAGGGTCAAATGGAAATCAAGGCATTGCATGAATCCCAATGTGTGATAATGAAAGCCGATGTCGAACACAAGGGAAACCACCTGGTCAAAGACCCATGATATTGATCGATGCTAAGCACAAAGTGACCTATCAATAATGAAAATAGGGCCAGGGTGCGGCTCTAGATCTGCCCTCATAGAAATTTTTCATAGTCGATAAGGACAAGACCCACTAGTAAGAAGTCAATGGAGACCTTCTCAAACTAACATGAGAAAAGGACCAATAAAACTAATGTGATAATGAACATGACACTGAAAAGTAGGGATGGTCAATTGAACAATAGGTCAAGAGACATCACAAGGAAGCCAATTTGGGTTTACCTCCCTTGAACAAAATCACGACTCAACTATGAATACGAGTTAGCATATGATAACTTTGTATAAGTTTTTCATGCAGGAGGCATAAGAAAACTCTCCATATGATTGGAATAGGTAACCAATCGGAGGAGGATTGACTCAATAACAAGGTTAAGGCTCTCCTAAGTCAAACTAAAGCCCACTCCAATGGATGAAAGACTTTCTTTTGAGTGCTTTGTTCAAGGGAGACATGAATGACTCTAGTCACCATCAAATATGGAAATAATGTCTCGTTCCCACTTTTTTTTTGGAATATATATTTTTTTGTCTTTTTCTTTAATATGAAGCTTGAAAAATAATAAAATAATTATACAGTATTGTGGAAAGAACGAGTGTCTAAAAAAACAGATGCTCTACTTCCTGGGAGGGGAACATTCCTATGCTTAATGCAAGGTGGCGAAACTGGTCAAGGACACTCAAAGGAATGTTATTTCCATGGGTGAAAGGTTGTGTCAAGTTGCATAGGCTAAGTGATTGGAAGTTTGATTTTGCAGAAGACATGGTCGAAAAGTCGCTTAAACATGAGTCTAAGTGAAGCTGACCCAAGGCCAAAAGGTGCAATGTAGCAGTACTACTCAACACAAAGGAGCTTCTAGGGTATAAGGCTAGAAAGTGGTGTAGAAGAATAAGAATGAGTCTTCAATGCACAAGTCATGGCGAGACTAAAGAGGACTCCCGAGCCTACTCAATATAGTAGCATGGGTAGCCAATGTTAGCGAGGATCTAACTAAGATGGCCATGTAAAGGATGGCTCTACTATCACATCATGATTTTTAAAGTCGACAGGTGAAAATGGTTTGCAAACCAAGATATGATGGGGCCAACTCTATGGCTAATGTATCATATTATGGAGGTTAGTATGCAAAATGCAGTGTAAATTGGTATTCCCTAACCTATATTCTAGTAAGAAAATGATACCTGCCATGACGGGTCTACGGTCATGGGACCAAAATGATGTCTCGAAGAAGTTTCCAAAATTTCCTATAGAGACAACCCAATCTTGACACTCCAAGCCAAAAGGTCAAAAAATCCTTAAGATAAAATCAATTTTTGAAAATCAATTTTGTATTTTCCAGCTTATATAAGGACTTTTGGACTCATACTTTTTTCATTTGTGTTTTAAGCAAGGAGTTGTGGAGACAAACTCAAGCAAGCTTTCTCTGACTAATTGAACCATTCAAATCACTCCAAAACTTCCAAGTAACCCTTATATCCTACTTTTAATTATTTTTGATACTTTTTAGATGTGTGTTCAAGTTTTGACCGTGGGAAAATATGTCAAAAAATTCAACTCTGCATACACATGAGTTGAATATGGGTAACCCATGTATACGACAGCCCTACACGTGATTGTGTGAAAAGGGAACTCGCGTGTGCATGAGTAAAAGTTTTAAAACATAAAACTAATGGTTTGAAACATCTTTTTGGACAGGATCACCATCACCTGGAGAGAAAGAGGGCATAGTGCTATAGATAACGAAGTAATGCAGGACCAAAATGCTTTGGATTCTTGAAGAGGTTGTGGCTTTCTAAAAAAATTGAAGATGCCAAATATGAAAGCCAACTCATGATTGCTTGAGATTTTCATTCATTACTGGAGCGCAGAGGATGACGCCTTCATGATCGATCAGATTCCCCTAAGGATTGAGATAAGAGATATATACTTCATTATCGATCTTTCCTGATGCGGGAGCATCTAGCTCACCATGACCGGGTGAAGTCTCTGCCAAGTCAAAGAAAAGTTGAATTTACTTTTATTTAGTCTTTCTGTTGGTTGACAGGAAAGTAGTAGGACTTTTATTATTTTATTTTATGTTAGTTAAGGGTAGTTGAACAATTATAGTTATATGTTGATCTGTTGTTAACAAACTGTGATTATTCTTTTATTTTAAAGGGAAAAAGGCAAATGTATTTGAAGAGGAAATCTTGTCATAAGATAAATGAATGTCTAATAACAAGTAATTGTACGAGTCTATAACTGGAAAAAGAAAATGTATAGTTTCATTAACTGGAACAAGACAAACCATATAAGGGGTTTAGTTCAATACCTCTAGCACTCAAATAAAAGTAACAACATAGAATTCAAAGTTCTGTCCATCTGTATGCTCACTGTAATTTATGTTTTCTGTTTAATGATTATTTGGATACACAACTAACTATGTACAAATTTTGGTAAAAAAATACTTCATTGTGTTTTGGAGAGAGACAACTAATGCATACAACAAGACTAAGGAGCAGACACAAATATAAGGGTTTGTAATTCATTGAAGCAGACAACGAAAGTGAACAAGAAATTCGCACAGGCCAAACATCTATAGGCCAAGTGACAGTTTCCACATTGCATCTCAAATGACAGGCAAGTAGCATTGCAAGAAATTTCACAGAGTTTGTGTGATAGAAAAATTTATACATTGAACTTCAAATACATTAAAAGTGTATGACAACAATTCCGGCCATGAAATCCCGAGAAGACAAATAGCATACATCAACCAGGTAATTCAAAAATAGAACCAATATTATTATTATTTTCTCGGAAAGAGCTTCTTGCCAAATGTTGCAAAGTTTGGTATATTAAATTGTTACAACAGAACTATAAAACCAAAAATCGTGCACGCTCAAACCCTGAGCCACAAACCCTAGGTGAGGGTTTCAGTGATAACATTCATACACAGCCTAGACACACAAACCCTGAACAGTAAACCCAAGATGAGGGTTTAGAGAGGAGCCGTAACTACAAACAGGAAATTTCGGTCTATATACGGTGGAAACAAAAGTTTCGACAACCAGAGCATTGCTCATAGCAAGCATTTGACAAACCCTTTCCATTTGAAGAACAAAGATTAAAAGACCAAGATGACAGACTACCAGAAATTAGAAGAGGTAGAGCCTACCAGGCAAAACTAAGGCGTGTGATACCAAACCGTCCAACAGCAAACCCAAACACCTGCACAGTGAGAAAACATGGGTGTTAGCGATATTGCAATAGTAGAGTAATTAAAGAGCTGGAAAGAAAAACTAAGTCATTAAGAGTGCCAGCAGATACCTAAGAGTTCGCAGTGAGGCCCGAGACCGGTGTTCCAGTGACAGCGATGACGGACTGAGGAAAAAAAGGAGAAATCTAGGTTAGGAACCACAGAAGGAGGTTCATGAGTTGAAAACAAAGAAGGATAGATCACCTGTGTGCACCAGAGGTGGAAGAGAGCCATCGAGCCGAGCCTGAGAGAAAATAGATGTCATGTTGCCAAACCAGACGAGGAACATCAGTGCATGAGTTAACATACAACAGCCTGAGAACCCACAGCAGAAAGAAACCAAACACAATAGAGGTCTTACCCTGGCCACTACAGGACGAGTCACAACCAACTAAGAACCAAGAAACCAAGACAAATACAGCCACAACAATGAGCAACCAGGAGCATAACCAAGACCTACATCATAGTCGCCCACTGAACCTCCTGGAGCATTGCAGAGGAAACCCTCGACAGGAAAACAACAAAAGACCGAGGAAACCACCGAACAAGGGAATAACCAAAGAACTGAGCAGGAGACGTAAACACCAAGGCGAGTACCTTTTCATTAAACACATAATTGAATGCACATTAACCAAAATCTAAAATATCTGTATTGCATCTCATCTGCATGTTGTCACTCCATATGATTAAATCAACCAAATAGACATTAGAAATCATTCCCTTTACGATGAGTGTATAAAGTGTTGGGCTAGTCCCATCATTTCCCTAAGGGGAGAGGTGGTGCATTAAACTGGTAGGACGAGGGGTAGTCTTACTGTAGAAGACTACGTCCACATATACTGTCCCGATCATCTTGAAAATATTGGAAGTCAAATTCCAATCAAACACGTGGAGAGATTGTCCTTGAATATTTTACTACTTACCATTGCCAGGGTAAATGGCTTAGCTACTTTACATTTGGCCTCACGAGTATCTATGAGCCTCACAGTGGAATGTCTCACCATAGTGTTTGATTGATGCACACCTCTACTGACCAATATGAAGAACCAACTGACCTCCATTCAGAAGGGTCAGACAAAGAATTTTGGGTATGGCACAATCTTATGCTCATTCTTCTTTGAGAAAGTACCTAGGCTTAACCCCAAGGTATCATCAACTATCAACAGCCCTAGAGATCCACAAATGGGTAGATGGGCTGACTCGATGAAACACCTTGGCAGTGGCGATGTGCATAGGATGACTTTTGACGACTAGGTTTTTGCATGATGGGATCAATAGGTCATCATAGTCGATGACTACCCCTACACTGGGATGGATTTCTGAGGAGATCTAGATTTAGTGTTACCACCAAATGCAACATGAGGTGCCATAGGTAAAAAAATTTTAATTTTTAAGATTTTTTAAGATTATTTTTTCTCTTAATGAACTTAAATATATTGATCTTGTTTCAAATGTGGGACCAGTGAGACCTGATGGATTTCCTGAACATATGCATCATGAGAGAGATGTCGAAGGGGTTGCAGCTAAGAAAGAGAGAGTTCTTCATGCAGTTCAGAGGAAATTGGTGAGGCTGACTCTCCAAGTACCCATGATAGTCGTAGAGAATCTACCTAAGGAGATGCAACGTTGTGTTGTAGGAGTACCATGGGACTGGGTGTAGCTATTATGGCGTGTAGTCAATGTTTTCGTTTATTTTCTAGTTGGTCATCTTGAGCCAGCTAGATAGATGATCATATTTTTTTTATGATTGGACATGATGATGGGCATAAGCCTAGATTTTGTAGGGAATTTTGTCCCAATTTTGTATATTATTTTTTGGACATAAACACTCTATCTACATACATGCGATTTTATGATATATACAGATGACACTTTAGATTATTTTTGAAATCTTTTAATTTCATGAATGATTGATATGCCAATCTAATGCTTGATTAGCAATAGAATCTGTTAATGAATTTTTTGATCGTGGAATGTGAACATATGTGATATAAGCAAATGATTGTTGCAACAATCTCACTCTCAAAAATTGCGATACAAATAATGATCTCATACCCAGTAAGTGTTATTTAGCTGACATACCACCAGTTGTGAGTCTAAATAAACCACTAACGAATCAATACCAAGACATATTGCTTCAAATAGAAAATTAATAACGGTAGTATATTCGACAGTATTATTCGAAGCAGGACCGATACATACTCCTTTCGAAACTGTCAACAGACCAGATGGATAATAAATCACCCAAGCCATGGAAGCAATGTTCTGGGTATGCCTACTCGCACCATCAGCGAATCGTAGATATATTGAATCGTCCATCAATACCTCCCAAAGCAGATCAAAAATATCGACATCACTAAAACCACTAGATAGATATGTATAACCATACAATATATACAAACAAGTAAGTGCTCAGTCGAAGCCTAAGCAAAGTACTTCTTAAGGTAGATCCCATTTCTGGGCTCTGTCAACTTGTTTCCTTCAAAGTCAATTAATTCATAAGCCCATTTTTTCAAAAAATACTTGACTATAAAGGGTCCATACCACATAGATTTGAACTTTCCTGCCTCCGAGGCATCTTTGTGTTGATCATAGACTAGGACAAGGTCGCCTTCAGAAAAATTCCGAGGATGGACAGCTTTATCGTATTGATTTTTTATCCTTTTCCTATGGGCTACATTTATTATGGTGGCATCTTGACGTTGCTCATCAACATGCTCCAAATGAACGAGGCATTCCTTGAGACTAGAAGTCTCTGGAAGAAGTTCTACAACTAGCTTAAGAGAAGGAATTTTACATTCGATAGGAAAGACATATTCCAACCTGTAAATTAGTTGAAAAGGAGTAAAACCAGTGGCAACCTTAACTAACGTTCGGTATGCTCAAAGTGCCGGATACAACATGATGTGCTAATTGGATTGAGCTTTTTCAATTGTCCTTTGTAGGATGATTTTAAGGGACTTGCTCATAGCTTCAACCTACCCATTGGCCTGAGGATAATATGGAGATGAATTCTCCTGCCGAAAATCCAACTTGAGAGCCAACTTAGACATCAATTGATTTTGGAAGTGATTGCCATGGTCAGTGACAATCTCTTTAGGGATACCAAATCATGAAATAACCTGATTGAACAGAAACAAGGCCACTGTTTCACTATCGTTTTTGAAATTAGGAATAGTGTCAGCCCACTTTGTAAAGTAGTCTATGACTATAATGATGTACTTTTGATTTCCCGCCGAAGGTGGATTACAGGAAGTAAAATCAATGCCCCACTTTGTAAAAGGACCGATGATGATAACAGCGAAAATCGGAGTTGAATGTGTTCATTTTTCGAGTATAGACTTGACAAGGATGACATGTTTTGACTGCTTCAATACAGTCTTTGAAAATCAAAGGCCAAAAGTAGCCTGCTCACAAAACCTTTTGGGCTGTTGCAAGCCCTGGTAGATGACCGCCACAAGCTCCACTATAGAAATCATTAAGAACTGACTCAACTACCTCCAAACCTAAACAATGCCTAAGGATTGAATGAATCCTTCGATGATATAATGTGTCACCTATAATAACATAATTCTTAGGGATGTCTATGCTCATATTTGGAGAAAGCAGGTGGAAACTTCGAAGTCTGGAGATATATAATGATATCTCCATACCAAGGATCTTGTGAAGAAATGAGGAATAAATGTTCATTGAGACAATTTTCCTCATAAATAACTACTTCTTCACAAGGCAACTCTAATATCAAATCTGTAAATACTAAAGATTGCTTAGATTTAGCTGACATGAATTCCAGATTGAATTCTTGCAAAACAACAATCCATCTATTGTATTTTACCGCTATCACTCGCATATTGAGAACAAACTGAAATGGATTGATGGCTACCAAGACAAATGTTTTTTGAAGCATAATGTAATGTCGAAGCCACTGGATAGCATGGAAAGCTGCCAAAGCCAATTTCTCAATAGGAGAATACCATAGTTCAGGACCTACCAAGCCTCGACTTAACTAGTAGATTGCATGCTTACATAAAGCATCATCTTCCTCAACCTGAACCATACCAATAGTTGATTTTGCAGTAGCGAGATACAAAAGGAAATCTCCGCTATAATCGGGTGGACTCAACAATGGAACAGAGGTGAATGCTTTCTCCAAAGCATAAAAAGATCGTTGCGCGAAATCATCCCATAAAAATGGGACTCCTTTCATAAGAATACGCACAAATCCTTTTGTAATCTCAGTATAATTTTCTATGAATCTCCTCAAGAAATTTTCCTTTCCTAGGAGACTTTGAAGTTGATGAATGGAAGACAAAGGATGCAACTGAAGTATTGCCTCAACCTTGAAGGGATCAACTCAAATCCCCTCTATCGATACGATGAATCCTAACAACTGACTAGATGTGATGGTGAAAACACACTTATTTTGATTCAACCAAATTTTATAAAAATGACACCATTCAAATATCAACTGAAGGTGTTTAGGATGATCAATTCTGTTTCGAGAACAAGCAAATAAATCATCCAAATATGCTTCGATAACATGTTTGATGTCATGAAAAGCATAAGCCATTGCCCGTTGGAATGTGGCTCCAACATTTTTAAGGCCAAAAGGCATATTTTTGTATGCAAACATACGCCAAGGACAAATAAAGGTTGTCTTGTGCTGATCTTCTGGATGGATAGTAATTTGATTGTAACTAGAGAATCCATCCATGAACAAAAAGATTTCATTACCTGCACATTCCTCAATAATTTGATCAATAAAGGGTGTGGGGTAATTGTCTTTCAAACAAGCTTTCTTGAGGTCCCTAAAGTCGATACATACCCAGATCGTTCCTTTCTTTTTATCTAGGGGGACTATATTAGAGACCCACTCAATCAGAGGAATGGGGTATATAAAGCGCACCTTAAGCAGCATTTTAACTTCAGCTTTAATAGTTGCTACTTTTCTAGGATTGATTGGTCGAGGTTTTTGACAAATAGATTTAGCGTTTTTGAATGTCTTGATCTCATGCTGGACTATAGATGGATCAATTCCAGGCATTTCCTCATAAGACCAAGTGAAAACATCACGAAACTCTTTGAAGAGATTGGTGTAAACTTGACTTTCTTCAAGGGAATAGTTAGCTCCAATGAAGACATTTTGGATTACGTTAGGATTCCTAGAGATTTCCACTGGTACAGTTGATCCCGAGTTAAACAGGAATGCAACAAATTATAGAGATAACCATAAACACAGAAATAATACTTCATTTCATTACTGTAAAATACTAAAATATGCTTACAAATAGAAATGGAAAGAAACCAGCTAGGGCGATGGTAGCTTATCTCTGAGAAGATATGTGGTGGCTACATGCCTCTGAATTGTGTTACAATGAGGCTCGAAGACCTATTTATTTTTGAGAAATAACGGAAAACCCTTAACATCCCAAAACCTAACCCTAGAAGATGAAACGCCAAATTGTGGGCCCTGTTTTGGGTAAGTTGGTACATACTCTTCCTGGGGTCATAACTTTGGCACCCGATCTTTGTTTGACACATAAAATAGCTCGTTGGAAATACCTATCTGAGAACTACAACTTTAACAAGAGAAACGTCGGTCCATGGACCCATGTTGCTCCCAAATTTCCCAAAAAACATCGTTTAGGGCCTCAAAACAGTTCTGGAAGTTCAAGACCCAAAAAACTGCTAAAAATTGTAAAGTGTGCTACAAATACAGAAACTGAAAAATTGAAAGAGACAGTTGTGGGGCTCCAAGTGGGATAGGTGGGTGGCCACCAACATCCACCTGGATCATTCCTCCTCCCTTAGGAAGCAATATTCCCCATTGCATTGAGTTCCTCCATCTGCTGAACATGGTCCATAGTGAGTTGTTTTTCAATCTCTGATGTGTCCAGTAGGTGGGAAGCATGTATAGAGCTATAAAAAGGGTCTCTTTCACCTCTAATTACCTCACATTAATATGTCAATCCAGGAATGTCTGGTTATTTCAAAGAGTGTCTCAGTATGAGGCTTAGCACTTGTCAGAGTAATGCTCATAGTACAGCTAATTAAAACTACAAAAGTAAATTAATGCGAGTCTACAGCCTAACTACTTCAAAAGGCTAAATCGTACAAAGAAATGCATCAGTAAAAGGTTCAGTAGCAATAACCCATCCTTTTCATAACTGATGGGAGCAGATCAGAGGTCTAGGAGCCAGGTAGCAGATGCTAATGCTCACTAAAGCCTAAGACTGTCCTTAATAATTAAGAAATGGTAAGTAAATAAAACAGCAAATCATCAATCTTGAAATGGAACAGCAATTGAAATGAAACAACAATTGAAATGGAACAACAACTAAAATGGAACAACAATTCAGAAATGGAACAGCAACTAAAATGGAACAACAATTCAAAAATGGAACAACAACTAAAATGGAACAGAAATTCAGAAATGGAACAACAACTAAAATGGAACAGCAGTTGAAATAAGCAGTAACCAATTTCGTCAAGCTGTAACTCTATTTAATCACTCCAATCAAAACATCAATCCTTCGCTCTTAAAAGATGTACACATACTATGGAACAACACTACCTATGGATCCAAGATGAAATAATATTAAAACCATATAAACACAACGTGCTTAATCTGACTCTGTTATCGCTCTAAATAGAAGCAAACGATTGCATCTCAAGACGAAAACAGTAACATCCAAGGATTCAATAACTATGTGAAATCGGACTCTTCAAGATAAATGTTGTAATGCTAAAGCACAATCGCATAAAACTCTGTAATGGAATGACAATATCCTGTAGGAAATAACCAACACTTAAAGAATTGGTAACATGATGCAGTGTCAATACAAGACTTTTGTTTGCAAGAGCATTAAATGAATTGAACATAACAGAGCATATAATATAAATGTTCTTAAAACACAACAGATTACCAGATCACGTTCATAAACAAACCACACATAAACCACGCGTAATGTTACAAGAGAAAGTGTCCTCCAGGGTCGGGCCCTTAGCCTCCAGGGGTACACCGCTTAAGATTGATCCAGGCTCAAATATAAAAGAGTAACCAAGTCTGTATTAATGCATGAAGTAGAATTACAGTAACTCAAGTCTTCAACAGAACATAAAGATCATAGTCTTGATCTTTCTTAAAACAAATTACATAAAAAGTCCTCCTCTTCTAGCTAACAATATTATCCCTTATATAAGGATGATGACGGAGATATCTAGTTGCAGAAATAGATAAAATAGCGATCCCTCAGGATCTAAGATCCTGAGGGATTCGACGAATCATTAATCCTAAGTCACTTCTTTCCTTTTCTGCTCTGAGCTGGTATCTCTGCTTCCTTTCCTAGGTTGGTCCGTTTTGATCTAGTTTGCACGTGGTCTCCTGTCAAAGGGACAACAGTTATTTCATCTTTGTCTTTTCCTTTGGGATGGCCACTTTTCGTTTTTCCTCCCTCCTGCACATAGGAATGACAATTATCAGCGTTTCCTATTAATCTCACGTGTTTCGTTGTAAATCCTCATTATTGTCTAAGTTTCTAATGCAAAAGGCTTATAAGTTCTAATGAAAAGATACTGAAATAACCATCGAAACATACCTTCTTTGATACTCCACACACCCCCCAGCTTACCATTTTTCATGGCCTCGTGAAAACATTGTAGTTGACATGCAAAGAATTGAGTGAGTAGGCTAGAGATGGAATCTCGTGTGGGGGCCTACAGCCGCGTTGCGAAATTAAATGATCAAAGAAATGGCCTGTCTAGCCCTTAGGCATCTCATACAGGGCTTTGTATCTGGGTGCAGGATGCCAAATGATTGGACTCTGGAACCTATATCCTAACCAGGATGGCCCTGCCCTCAAAACAATTTCGCCATAGGGGGTAAATCGGTTAGCAGCAAGTTTAAAATTCTCATACTTAAATGGTTCTCTGAGCTAGATGTTCGGATTAGATATTCGATATCGAAATTTAGCTGCTTCAACGGCAGGGTCTTTAATAGAGGAAAAGTATTCAAGCCCCTGTCGACTGATTGCTTCATGCATGGGTCCTAATGGTTCAATCACTCCTGGAGCCCTCATGAGATTTCTATGTCTCTTCCATAACTGTTCTGGGTCTCTAGGCTCAGCTCTCACCCATAGATCTAATCCGTTTTCTTGTCTTTGAAAAGCGTTGTAGGCTTTAAGCCATTTAATTTGGTTGACTACAAATGAGATAAATGCTTGCAATTGAATGTCCCCAACAAAAGGGCCAAGGTTCAGTTCGGTCTCTTGTTCTAGTACAAGGTTATGCAAGTAAAATTCACATAATAACCTCTGCACTTTTACCCCATAATGTTTACAGCAATTTATGAAATCATCTATAGTGTTAATTTGTATGGGAGCACTTGCTTTAACAGCCTTTATTTTCAATTGTAAATACCTTTCCATTAGAAACAAGGCATAGTTCTTGGCAGGGGCTCTACATGCTAGGACGTCATTGTATAGAGAACACAAGGTATCCATTTGTTTAATAACTACATCTAATCTACCGGTTACCTTTGCAACTTTCTCTTGTTCCCTTCGCCATCCTTCGAAAGCTTGGATTTCAGATAAGTTGACGTTCCTTAGCTGCTGCTGTAGTTCTTCATATTTTTCTCAGGGGACCGTTTTCTCCCTAAGCTTTTCTGCTTCCTGCTCGGCCTGCTTCAAATTTTTGTGAAGGGTTCTCATTTTCAGATCCTTCTTCCATGCAGTCGTGGAGGCCATGAGCTTTACTTGCACTTTCTTATTGTGCTGCTTCAAGTTCAGAATCCTTATTACTCCCGAAGGTGGTGCCTCCGTCTGAACCATCTTATTATCCTTTTCAATTTTAACATGAACACCAGCCCACTGCTATTCCTTTTCAATTGGAACAAGAGTTTGCTTTTCAGCTTCATTTGGAACAACAGCTTGGCTTTTATCAAGGTTTTGAGCAGTGGGATGGATTCTGGTCCTCCACCTCTTGCCCTTAAGGGATTTTACTGGTGTGGTCAGACCTTTTCTTCCCGAAGTCCCTTTTACCCTTTGCCTTGCCTTTAGAATCCTAATCTGTTGGTGAAGCTGGACTATTATGTTCAACAATGTTTGTTGTTCCTTTTGTAATTACCTTATTTCCATCATCTCTTCAGAAAGAATAGCAGGTTGTTCGTTGCGGTTTGGATTGTGGCTAGCTTCCTGATTTTCTCCCTGGGGTGGTTGTTCCGAGGTAAGAACCTTACTTGGCTCTGTTATTTCTTGGGCTAACTCTTCTTTTGCCCTTATTTCCTCCGGAATTTCTTCTGGTGCCTTCGGATTAGGAATGGGCTATTCCTGCTCAGATTTTTCTGATATCTTCTTATTATGAACGGAAAAATTTTCTACTTCCGCCTCTTCTGCATGCAATTCCTCGGGTGCATCTTTCTCCTGGGGTTTCTCTATGACATGGAGGTTTGATGGACTCAGGGGTTGGTGATATTCGCCCATATTGGCCAAAATGTTGGCCAATTCATCTTCCCCTAACGGGTCTTGTTATGGGATACCTTCGCGTTGTTCCAGTCCTTCCTCCTGTTTGGAATGCTCAGCTTCTTTTCTCTTGTCTCCTTCCTCTTCAGATTGCTCATCCTTTTCTTCTTCTTTCTCCGCAGATTGCTCTGCCTCCTCTTCTTCTTCTTTTGTTTCTGCCTCTGCAGACTGCTCTTCTTCCTCGTCGTCTTCTTCTTTTGTTTCTGTCTCTGTAGACTTCTCTGCTTCCTTGTCGTTTTCTTCTTTTGTTTCTGTCTCTGTAGCCTGCTCTGCTTCCTCGTTGTCTTCTTCTTCTGTTTCTACCTCTACAGACTACTCATCTTCAATTTCTATTGCTTGGTTCGTGCCTTCCTGGGGCTTCTCCAGCCCTCCTCGTAGCCATGCAAGCATGCTGATTTTCTACATTTTTTTGGCTGTTTCGGGTGTGCTGGTGTCATGTTTCCATTTTTCAGATCGTTTTTCAGGTTGCTTTGCTGTGCAAGTGTCCTGCTTCCATTTTTATGAACGTTGGGGTGTGCTAGCAACTTGTTTTCGTTTTTTCGTGCATCTAGATGTGGCCATCCCTCCATTGACGATGGTAATTAGTTCTTCCCAGCTGCTCTGCTACTAGGTGAGACTCTAATTAACTATCAATTGAATTAATCTCTAGTGGCTAACGACTGACTCTATGTGTTGTGCTCTTTTCATACTTCATGCAACGTCATGAAGCAGTGAATTCAACAATGCAGGTAAATTCACAGAACATTTTTGTTTTAAAACAGCTAGGAGTTTAAGATGTCGTGGTCTTACCACGTCTTTTCGGCCTTCACAGGTGATGTAGCCTTGGATATTTTTGCTAATTCCACCCATGGCTCTCCTAGCGTTGCTGGCAGCACTCCCTTTCCTTGAATTGTCAAACTCTGACCCTCGTCCTGAAAGATTTCTAAAATCTTCTGTAGCCTTTCCTTCTTTATCGTCCATACTGGTCCAGTGGCTGGTAGTCTCGAGACTCTTGCTATTATGTCATCGGTGACTGCTATTCGTCTTCCCCTTACCGTGGAATAATATTCCTGCAAATTCTGTAAAAATTCAATCGCTACTGTTTCATTGGACTCCTTCAAGCGGTTGAGATAGGTCAACCATCCTGCTTTCTTCAGGATTCTTCGGGCTGCAGCTGAAACAGTTAATACTTGCGGTTCTCGGCGAACTAACTTTCCTCCCATAGTTTCACTGCAAATTCTCAAAGGAACGGAAACTTTTTGTTGAAACGCAGAGAAGCTGATGGCGTATTACTCATTCAAATTCTAATGCTACGACGTATGCAATGGAAATGGTTTCGAACAGTAGCTCATGCAGAAGAAAACAAAAATAGAAAAAGACAATATCGTTGAGTCGTGCTGTGCCCAAGTACACAATTTCTCAAATAACAGACTGACACGTGTTCTGGGGAATGATGAGGTTACCTTCCCCCACACAATGTGATAGGTTGTCCCAGCCATGAAATAAAGGAGCAACGCCTGTTCTGCTGCAAGGCCTTTATGGAACAGCGTATGGCAATATGCCATGCTTACAAAAATAGCCTATTACTGAAATCGAGGTATAAAGTTCCATTGCTTTAATACGTAAGGGAATGCGGTGATTTGATGGAAGTTCGAGGATAAGAAATTTGTCGTAAATAGAGAGTCTCATGCGGTCACTGTCACTGGTTCCATAATGATTTGTGATAATTTATAGTCATGCATTATATGGTTGGGTAATATTATATAATTAATTACCACGGCATAAGAAACAAGAGAATGCAATCTTCTTACCTATTGGTGTAAAAATGCGACTTCAATACCATTAACAGTGCTTTGTTGCCGACATGTGTCCATAACCTTGGCAGAGTTGTTTGTTTCTTCCCTGGAACCATAGTCCTTTGTGTATGCCAGGAAGCGTTGTGTAATGTCAAAATGTAGGCCATTATGCTGGCTTGGTGACCAGTTAGTCATAATTCCATTCACGAGGAATGAGTGAATAGTGGGCAGGCCGGCTCGTGATGAGACCTCCTGTTCCAAAGGTTGTTTGTTTGATATACCTTTTGGACCGTTTCCTAGGTGTGGTGGCCATAGTGGGAATGCCACTTCGCTTCCATCCTGATGATCATGGTAGGCCAGCTTGTAATGAGACTTCCTGTCCTGCAATTTGACAATTTAGAAATCATATTTTGCTTCCTTTTTTCTTCTTGTTTTTAATAAAGAGCCTTTCCTGTTTATACACAAAGGGTGGTTCAACACTCCTTAAGAGTAGGAATGGTGGAAAAAGTCTTAATATCCCAATAGGAAGGTATAGATCCTTTGCTCTTTATTGTTGAATGATAATCAGAGAGGATTAAAAAGGAACCATCATGATACAGATAACCAATCAGAACGAAATTAGTAGAACAATGGTAGCAAAAGATGATGAATAAGCATGTCTTTCGCTACGTCCTTCCACCAATTCAGGGCGGTCTCTTATAGAGATAGTGATTTATGATTTACTGATTTCCGTATGCTGTGCTTTTGTTTCCATCACATAAGTGCATAGCCGTATTCAAAAAGACTTGAAAGAACATTAGCAATAAGCATCCTTAATTTAGAATAGCAAAAGCAACAAGCTGTTTCACAAGGAGAGCAAAATCATATAAGTAGTGTTCCTTTCGAGGAAGGGCACAACAACAGTTGACAAATGTTGTCCGTTTGGAAAAAGGAACAGTAGAAATCAACAGTGTTGTTCCTTTTTGAAAAGGAACAACAAAATCAAACAAGTGTCGTTCCTTTGAAAAATGAACAGCAGAAATCAAAAAGTGTTGTTCCTTTTGGAAAAGGAACAACAAAAATCAAAATTGTTGTTCCTTTTGGAAAAGGAACAACAAAAACACACAAGTGTCGTTCCTTTGGGAAAGGAACAGTAGAAACACACAAGTGCTTTTCCTTTTGAAAAAGGAACAACAGAACACACAAATGTTGTTCCTTTTGGAAACGGAACAACAGAAAGCACAAATGTTGTTCCTTTTCGAAACGGAACAGCAGAAAGCAAAAAGTGTTGTTCCTTTTGAAAAAGGAACAGAAAAAATCACAAGTGTTGTTCCTTTTGGAAAAGGAACAGCAAAAATCACAAGTGTTGTTCCTTTTGGAAAAGGAACAGCAAAAATCACAAGTGTTGTCCTTTGGAAAAGGAACAACAAAAATCAAAAGTGTTTTCCTATGGAAAAGAAACAGCAAAAATCAAAAGTGCTGTTCCTTTTGGAAAAGGAACAGCAAAAATTCAAAAGTGTTGTTTCCTATTGGAAAAAGGAACAACAAAAATCAAAAGTGTTGTTCCTTTTGGAAAAGGAACAGCAAAAATCACAAGTGTTGTTCCTTTTGGAAAAGGAACAGCAAAAATCACAAGTGTTGTTCCTTTTGGAAAAGGAACAACAAAAATCACAAGTGTTGTTCCTTTTGGAAAAGGAACATCAAAAACACAAAGTGTTGTTCCTTTTAGAAAAGGAACAACAAAAACACAAAGTGTTGTTCCTTTTAGAAAAGGAACAGCAGAAAACCAAAAGTGCTATTCCTTTTGAAAAAAAGGAACAGCAGAAGTAACAAAACCTGTTGCAAATATATGTACAAAAATAATTCAAGAAGTTATGTACAAATTGTAAGGAAAAGTAAATTTCTTAGTGAGTTACAGGTGAGGAAGACTTGTCTTCCTCCCTTAAAATCTCCATATCTGAATCTTGGCATAGTTGTTGGCAGAAGGACTCCCGAGTAAGTGGTTTGCGATAGAGACGGACTCGATGGCCATTTTCCTTAAAGGTATATCCAGAACCATCAATAGTAATCAGGGTAAGGCTACCATTGTCATGTACTTTCTGAATTTCATATGGTCCTAGCCAACGAGTCTAAAGTTTCCCGGGGAAGTCCTGAAACCTGGAGTCATATAAAAGAGCCCAGTCTCCTTCGTGGAAGACTCTATTTTTAATGAGAGCATCATGCCATTTAGCTCTCTGCTACTGTATCAGGGTAGTGTGTTGAAGTGCAGAGAGCCTAATTTCATCCAGCTCATTGATCTGTTGCAGTAAATTATTCTGTGCCTCAGTTAAGTCTAACCCAACTTCTTGTGTTGTTCGTAATGTCTGGATTTCAAATTCTATAGGAAAAATAGGTTGTTTTCCGAACATTAGCTCGTAAGGTGAGTGACCAGTGGTGCTTCTCCATGTTGTTCTATAAGCCCACAGTGCTTCAGGTAGTCTGGCAGCCCAATCGTGTCTATGTGATGCAACTTTTTTTTTTAGAATTGTTTCTATTATTTTATTGTTGCTTTCTACTTGCATATTTTCCTGTGGGTGATATGGGGTGGTAATTTTATGCTAAACATGATAGTTGTTGAGTGTTGCAACTATTCTATTCCCAGCAAACTGTGGCCCTCCATCTGTAATTATTTCTCTAGGGAGGCCATAGCGTACAAATAGATGGAGCAGGAACTGTATGACAAATTCTTCTGTAGCTCTGGGCAAGGCCTCTGCTTCAACCCACTTGCTGACGTATTCTGTTGCCACCAAAATGTATGTTTTCTGGTTTGATGGTGGGTTGATTGGTCCCATGAAATCAAGAGCCCAACGCTCAAATGGTTCAGTGACTAGCTGTGGTTTCAAAGGCATCTCATCCAACTGACTAGGTCGTCCCGCTCTATGGCAACTGTCACATGCCTGGACAAATTTCTTTGCATCTTTGAAAATTGTGGGCCAATAATACCCTGTGTGTAGTACTTTATGTGCAGTCTTGCGATCATCGAAATGTGCACCACATGGTTGGTCATGGCATGCTTTCAATATATCAAAAATTTTGTCCTGTCGAATGCATCTCCTGATTTTCATGTCTGCCCCTGTGTGAAACAAATAGCCCCCAATCCAGGAAAATCTAGTACTTCGCTGAACAATCTGTTTTTTCTCATTAGGGGTTAGATGCTTTGGTAACTTACCTACTGCTAGGTAATTGGCAACATCAGCATACCAGGGTGTTTGAATAGCAACAGCAAAGAGATGCTCATCTGGAAATTGATCTTCAACTGTTGCGGTATCAACTGGTTTTGGCATTCTTGAGAGGAAATCATCTATCGGGTTTTCTTTCCCAGGTCGATCCTTGATTGTAATATCAAATTCCTGCAATAAAATTAGCCATCTAGTTATTCTGCCATTTGTGATAGCCTTGTTTGCTAAATATTTTATAGCAGAATGATATGTGTACAAGATAACAGGATATCCAGTAATGTAATGTCAGAATTTATTGACAACATGTATAACAGCTAGAAATTATTTTTCAGTGACAGTATAATTTAATTCAACAGGGGATAGATTTTTGCTAATGTAATAAATTGAATATGGTTTTCTATCCTCCTCCTATCCAAGGACCCTCCAATGGCTGTGTCTGAGGCATCGGATGATATCTGGAAAGGAAAATCCCAATTCGGTCCCCGAAGGACTGGGGCTGTAGATACAAGCTTCTTCAGATCGTTGAAGGCACGTTCACATTTTTCTGTCAAAAGAAAATCAACGTTACCAGTTAGTGCATACAAGGGTGCAGCAATACGTGAATAATGTTCTATAAATATTCTGTAGTAACCAGAGAATCCAAGAAAACTACGTACCTCTGTTTGAGTAGTAGGAGTAGGAATAAGCAAAAGTATTTGGATTTTGGCTGGGTCTACCTGAATGCCAGCTGCTGAAATATAATGTCCTAAAATAAGTCCTTCCGTCATCATCATGTAACATTTTTCATGGTTTAAACAAAGCCTGGTAGCTATGCAACGTTGTAGGACTTTTTCTAGTGTATCTAATACTGGATCAAACTCATCTTCGTATGGAGTAAAATTGTCCATATATACTTCCAGTCCTTAATTTACTAGATATGCAAAAATGCTAAGGATAACCCTTTGGAATGTGGCAGGGGCATTACATAAGCCAAAATGTAAAACTCGATAGGCGAATGTTCCCCAAGGACAAGTAAAGGTAGTTTTGTCCTGATCTTAAGGGGCAATCTGTATTAGGTTATACCCGCTGAAGCCATCAAGGAAAGAAAAGAATTTCTTCCCTGCCAAAGTGTCCAATACCTGGTCGATAAATGGGAGAGGAAAGTGATCTTTTTGCGTTTCTTTATTTAACTCCCTATAGTCCACGCAGATTCTCCATTTCCCATTCTTCTTTGGTATCACCACAAGCGGGGAGACCGATTTACTATCAGAGATTGGGTAAATGAAGTTAACATCTAAAAGTTTTTGAAGCTCGGCTTTTACTACTTCTTTTAGATGAGGATTTAGTCTTCTCTGAGGCTGCCTAACAGGTCTTGCATCATTTTCTATGTAGATGTGGTGTGTACATAATTGAGGGTCAATTCCTTTCATATCAGGGTAATCCCATGCAAATGCTTCTTTATATTTCCTTAAGATATGGATGAGCTTTGTTTCTTGTTCGGGTGCAAGGTTAGCGTTAATGTTTAAAGTTTTTCCAGGTTCAATTTCCATAATTTTACTATGTGCAACTTAAGTGACAGGCATTGTGTGATCATGCGTATCTTTCAGAGGTTCCTCTTCTACTTCGTTATCAAATGTTGCTTTTATCATATGACACTGGGTACGAGATGTGAGTTCATTTTGACTAATGAAATTACTTATGGCATCATCTTCTGTTTGGTCTTTGAACTCAATTGCTTCTTGTATAGTTAATGGAGATCTAAAGTTATCAGTAAGATATGATACAGGGTGCCTATTAGTTTTAACTATTGTGATGCTTGGCTGCACTGGGGGATATAATACTAAATTTTTGATATCCGCCCCCTTGGTTATGATCATGTTCCCTTGCCGACAGCCAATATAGGCATCAGCAGTAGCGAGCCAAGGTCTTCCTAAGATCAATGGATGTCCATCAAGTCGGGTTTTAGAATTTATTATCAGAAAATCAGTTGGGTATTCCCAGGAGTCAACCGAGACCATGACATCATGTAGTATGCCTTCCGGCCTAACCACAGATCGATCAGCCAATTCTAGCAGAGTGGAGGTGGGTTCTGCAGATGTAATGCCTAGATTTTGATAAGTAGCGGTTGTCAATATGTTGATTGCAGCTCCAAGATCAACTGAGGCATTGGGCAAGGTTTGACCGTAAATTTGAACAATTACTATTGGGTTTCCTGGGTCTTCATACTTAATGGGTGTTTCCTTTCCTGATAATAGGCCAGATAAAGTGCCGACTACTTGAACTCTTGGATTATCTATTATATTCCTCCTTGGTCTTTTTATGCACAATTCTTTAATAGTTTTTGCGTATATCAGGATGTCTTGAATGGCCTGGAGGAATGGAATTTTTATGTACAAATTTTGTAATTCTCCCAGAATGTCAAAATTAGGTTGTTGTATAGGTCGAGGTATGACTAATCATTCTGGGAATGGGGGAGAGGATGTGGTTGCTTGATTATGATTTTGTTCTCTATTCACATCCTCCTCTTGTGACAGATGTTCTCTAAGTAACTGATCTTCAATCTGAACTATTTTATTTCCCTCAGTTTGGATAATACACCCAGATATTAGCTGAAGATCATTGCACTCCCTCAGATCAGGTCCTTCTTCTGGTGTTTCTAAAATTTGGAGAGCTTGGACCAGTCTGTTATTTGGATTGGGATTGGGCTAGGCTGGGAGTTGGGGTCTCACATTAGATTGGGGATTTTGTTGTAAAGCTGGCAGTGTAGGTTGGGGGAAAGGAACATTTCCTACTAGCTGTTGTGTTGGTCTCTGCCAGTTAGTCTGCCAGATTGAACCTTGTGAAGTCGGGGGAGTCCATTATGGTGGGTATGGGTTGTTTTTCCAGTATGGTGGGGGATAAGGAGGATTCGACCAACCAGATTGGTTTGTCTGATTTAGCCACGGGTTCGCAGAAGGAAATGACTATGATGACCAGTTTGGAAATGGGGGATGAAACTGACTTTGCCATGTATTATATTGTTGAATATTGTACTGTGGATACTGAAAATAAGAAGCTGGGTCTAAAAGCATACGAGTTTGTCATGGCTGCCACTGAGGATGCTAGTTGAGTAAATATATTGCTTCTGGTTCTTCTTCTGCTTCCTTATATACCACTTTTAGTCCAGGTAATGAGGGACAACTTTCTGTAGAGTGATCCCTTGTACAGATGGCGCATGTCTAGACTATATCTAGTGGACACTCCTTATGGCTATGCTTCTTCCTGCATCTGGGGAAGAAGATTGCTAAATTTTGTTCTGCCTCCATTTGTTTCTACTTGGCCTACAAGACATCCAATTGTGTAGTCAGTGTTCCTAATATATCAGTTTTAAAATTTTTAAATAAATTTCCAATTTTCACATGCGTTACTCCTTATGATGGGATCTTGTTTTCTCTTACAAACCGATCATATTCTACTGGTTTGATTTGTGTACTTCCTCTCGAACTCTTGATGTATAAATTAATTATGTCAGCAAAACTTTCCTGATAAATATCCCCTTTCACCATAATGTTTAATGTTTCAATCCATTGCTCTTTCATGCCCCTTATTAATGTTGTTTTCAATACGTTATCAGGCAAAGGTAGTGATGCATAGGGAGATCTTTGTAGATTATACTGGAAATGTTCCACATATTCTTCTAATGTTTCATTTGGTCTAGCTATCATCTGAAATAATTCATCTTTTAGTTCTCTAAACCTACAATAGTCTTGATATTTTTTTAAAAAGGATTCTTTCATTTGTTCCCAGTTATTTATAACCCCACCACCTAATCCCATAAACCATCTTAAAGCAGCCCCTTTCAGAGTAGAGGGGAACAGTTTTAGTTTCTGGGGTTCAATGGTGTAATCATATCCCCTACACAGTACATCAAATTCAAATAAAAATGCATCCGGGTCCTTCGATGTAAGCCCGTGAAATGTAGGGATATGTTGAAGGGGGATTTCTTTCATGGGGAGCATTTGCTGTGGAATCCACTATGGGGTATTGTAGTGTAGAGATTTGGTTGTTTGGTGGATTTTGAGCCATTGGGTCAAATATGTGCCAATAACCTTCTGGAATATCTAAGAGGGTATTCCTAGGTTGAGAGGGAATGTCTTTGACAGGAACAGTTTTAATAGCACTTCCTCTATCTGGGATTTCCGTCTGAGGGGATTAGGTCCCTTCAATAATAATTTTTACCGCACTTCCTTTGTCTGGGCTATTCAATGGCTGAGTTATCCTAAGAGGAGATCTCGACTCCTCAGTCTCGCCTGTTTCCCCTTCACCTTCACAAAGATTACTCAAATTCCCTTCTTGCAATCGTTCTGGAATAGAATTTTCAATTTCTTGAAAGTCTTGTTTGTCAGTTTGACTATGCACCTCAGCGAAGGCTACAGATGGTGAACCTATGGCCTGAAGGGAGCTAGTAGGTTGTTTGGAAATAACTTTCCTGGGTCCTACTGAAGGCTGAGATTCGGCTTTCTTATATATTTCGTCTATGAAGGTTGATCAACCAAGGGTCACCGGCCCCTTAGCTTTTTCTGGCTTTGGAACAATTTTGGAATTTTTCTCCGGCTTTTTCTGCTTAGTCATGCACTCAATTTAACAACTAAATCCTTCTTAAGCAGATAGCAGTAAATATGTAGGAAAGCGGGCAAAGGAGAAGGGCTTTTACATGCTCCGTATGTAGGTTCTTACCTTCCATTTTCGAAACCCAATTCTTCTCTAGCAGGTTCGTACACTACCCTGAAAAAAACAAATGGCTACACTCTTTCCCCGGCAACGGCGCCAAAATGTAGAGCTATAAAAAGGGTCTCTTTCACCTCTAGTTACCTCACATTAATATGTCAATCCGGGAACGTCTGGTTATTTCAAAGAGTGTCTCAGTCTGAGGCTTAGCACTTGTTAGAGTAATGCTCGTAATACAGCTGATTAAAACTACAAAAGTAAATTAATGCGAGTCTACAGCCTAACTACTTCAAAAGGCTAAATCATATAAAGGAATGCATCAGTCAAAGGTTCAGTAGCAATAACCCATCCTTTTCGTAACTGATGGGAGTAGATCAGAGGTCTCAGAGCCAGGTAGCAGATGCTGATGCTCACTACAGCCTAGGACCATCCTTAATAATTAAGAAATGGCAAGTAAATAAAACAGCAAATCAGCAATCTTGAAATGGAACAACAATTGAAATGGAACAACAACTAAAATGGAACAGCAATTCAAAAATGGAACAACAACTAAAATGGAACAGCAACTAAAATGGAACAGCAGTTGAGATAAGAAATAACCAAGTTCGTCAAGCTGTAACTCTATTTAATCACTCCAATCAAAAAATCAATCCTTCACTCTTAAAAGATGTACACATACTATGGAACAACACTACCTATGGATCCAAGATGAAATAATATTAAAACCATATAAACACAACGTGCTTAATCTGACTCTGTTATAACTCTAAATACAAGCATACGATTGCATCTCAAGACGAAAACAGTAACATCCAAGGATTCAATAGCTATGCGAAATCAGACTCTTCAAGATAAATGTTGTAATGCTAAAGCATAATCGCATAAAAATCTGTAATGGAATGATAGTATCCTGTAGGAATTAACCAACACTTAAAGAATTGGTAACATGATGCAGCGTCAATACAAGACTTTTGTTTGCAGGAGCATTAAACAAATTGAACATAACAGAGCATATAATATAAATGTTCTTAAAACACAACAAATTACCAGATCACGTTGAAAAACAAACCACACAGAAACCACGTGTAATGGTACAAGAGCAAGTGTCGTCCAGGGCCGGGCCCTTAGCCTCCAGAGGTACACCACTTAAGATTGATCCAGGCTCAAAGATAAAAGAGTAACCAAGTTTGTATTAATGCATGAAGTAGAATTACAGTAACTCAAGTCTTCAACAGAACATAAAGATCATAGTCTTGATCTTTCTTAAAACAAATTACATAAAAAGTCCTCCTCTTCTAGCTAACAACGTTATCCCTTATATAAGGATGATGACGAAGATATCTAGATGTAGAAATAGATAAAATAGCGATCTCGTAGAATTGTTAATCCTGAGTCACTTCTTTCCTTTTCTGCTCCGAGCTGGTATCTCCACTTCCTTTCCTAGGTTGGTCCATTTTGATCTGGTTTGCACGTGGTCTCCCGTCAAAGGGACAGTAGTTAGTTCATCTTTGTATTTTCCTTTGGGATGGCCACTTTCCGTTTTTCCTCCCTCCTGCACATAGGAATGACAATTATTAGTGTTTCCTATTAATCTCACGTGTTTCGTTGTAAATCCTCATTATTGTCTAAGTTTCTAATGCAAAAAGCTTATAAGTTCTAATGAAAAGATATTGAAATAACCATCAAAACATACCTTCTTTGATACTCCACAGCATGGTCGAGGACGTTCCACATTGAACACTCAGTGCAAGTGAAGGAATGGAGGAATGTTGCGCTTTAAAGAATTGTTTCCAAAAGCCTTGGTAATGTTGTAAGGACCATGTCCGAGTGGTCTGAGCTTCTGATGGGTTCTAGTAAACCATTATTTCTTCTTATGCAACCAGACTTTGTCACCCAATGGAAACTTGTGTGGTACCCATGTGGGTGAGGAGAAGTTGTTCCTATGTTCTACTATTACTGCGTCCCTTTGTTGCTGCCACTTTGTGAAGGAATCCTTTGCAAAGGTCATGGATGTGGCGACGATCTTCCCCTTATTTTGGGAGTGAACCAGATAGAAAATGAAATTCCTAGTCTATGAGATGAGCTTGCTGCCTTTCTTAGGAATTATCAAAGAGGTGGTGGTAGGTGGGGCTACCTCTAGTATCAGGTATAATGAATTACCCAAAGAAATAATAATAGCACGATGCCTTGACTTATACGCATCATGTCACCTCCACCAGTATGGCTGGCCTAATAAAACATCACAAACATCTAGAGGTGTAACATCACACAATACATCATCTGTGAAGGGCTTGATGCTGTAGGGAAAGCAGCATTGCTGGCAAACTCAGAGATCTCATCCTTCATGAAGCCACCCGATATTGTACAGCTGCAGGCGTAGTGTAGTCGGTAGGCCCAACCGCTTCATGACCTTTGCTGAAATGAGGTTCTTTTGGCTGCCACTGTCGACCATGAATTGCAATGGCAAACCCTTCACCCACATCTGTGAGTGGAAAAGACGCTCCCCCTCTTCTGGATATTCACGCTCATTCTTCTAGATCTTGGCTATGGCAACAATGATGTTGGGCTCTGCTTCAATGATTTTCTTCCCTTTGCCATTCCCCTTGTCGAGTGCTCACTCAAGGTCGGAACATGCATCTGATTTGAAAGCCTTCAACTCGGCCACCAGCGACTGCTTGGTCCGACACTCACTTGTGTTGTGAATGGGGCTCTTGTGGAAATCACACCACTTACCTGTGTCCTTCTTTGACTTCGTGGTGTTGTTATTTTCTTGCGGCTTTGACTAGTCGTCTTGGGTCAGCCCACCTTGGCTTTGTCCTTTGGTCTTCAGATTCGCAGATCCAAAGTCTCTCTTCTTTTATTTGAACTTTTGCTTGATTTTGATAGCATATCGGTGTGCTGTGCCGAGTGATGAGATGTTCAAGAACTCCATTTCTTCCTGGATGTATCCGTGTAGGTAACCGTAGTATTTGAGTACCAGATGTAACTCAGAATATTTGATACCCAACTGTGTGCGACAGGTATGAAAAATGTTTGTGAACTCCAACACATCATGGTCCCGTCCCTCCCGTAGCATGGTCCACTTTATGTATTTGTCCTCGTAGCTTTTGACAGGGTAGTACTACTTCTTGATGGCATCCCAGAATGAATCCCAAGTGGGTGCGGCTAAAAATAGTGAGCCCGTACTTTCATCCTTCTACTCGTAGTAGGTTTCCCACCAGTCCTTGATGTGGGGGGCTACTTTGAGAAGAGCGAAAACAATCTTTTCCCGACTTGAAAATTCATGAACAGGAAAATACCCTTCTATTAGATTTAACCATTTATCTATGACATCTATGTTTATCTGACCCTTGAATATGGGGATTTCAAAATTAACTTGTACTTTAAAGGGTGTGGTGTTTCCAGAGTAGCTGTTGGAAGTCGATGCGTCGCCTCTGGGGATCCGCTGAAGGATTTGGGTAAAGTTGTCCATCATCACGTTCCTTTGCCACTCGAGAGCTTCTTTGAGCAAGATTTTGATAGAATCTTCTGCCCCCTCGTCTTTCTTTTTATCCACCATGGGAGGCCATCGGGATTTGCGAGGCTAATCTTGTAGAGGTTCAACTAGATCGAGCCCTAGCTCCTTATATCCCAACCTCGTTGGGGACATGCAAAGGAAAACACAGAAAAAGCAGATCGCTCTGATACCACTGATCTAGATTTAAACAAGAACGCAACAAATTACAGAGATAACCATAAACATAGATATGCAATGGAAATAATACTTCATTTTATTACTGTAAAATACTGAAATATGCTTACAAAGAGAAATGGAAATAAACGAGCTAGGCTGATGGTAGCTTATCTCTAAGAAGAGATGTGGCAGCTACATGCCTCTGAACTACGTTAAATTGAGGCTTGAAGGCCTATTTATTATTCAGAAACAATAGAAAACCCTTAACACCCAAAACCTAACCCCAGAAGATGAAATGTCAAATTGTGGGCCCCATTTTGGGCAAGTCGGTACATCAACTTCCCGGGGTCATAACTTTGGCACCCGATCTTCGTTTGACACATACAATAGCTCGTTAGAAAGATCTATCCGAGCACTACAACTTTGGGAAGAGAAACATCGGTCAATGGACCCATGCTGCTCCTTGAGTTCCCAAAAAACGTCGTTTAGGTCCTCGAAACGACTCTGAATGTTCAGGACTCGAAAAAGTGCTAAAAATAGTAAATTGTGCTACAAATAGGGAAAATGAAAAAATGAAAGAGAAAGTTATGGGGGTCCAAGTGGGATAGGTGGGTGGCCACCAACATCCACCTGGATCAACAATTCATGAGATAACAGACATGATACCTTCGGTAGAAAATTGTGCTGGAGCCAAATGGTTTAAAACTATATGAACACCACTAGTCGACAGACTAGACAAACTTGACTAAATTTCGTGAAAATGAGGGAGGAAATATGAAAGATGATGTAAATCATCCTATGGTCTATCAACACCCATCATTGCCTCCAGAATTTCTTCCTCGGATGGTAAGACTGTATCTAGGAAATCCTGAGCTGAAGTTGAATCGAGTGTCTAGGCCGGAGCCACATCCTCATCTAACTCCTCTGGTGAGAAAGGAGTAGGATGGGATTCTACACAATTAATGATATAATAATAAGCGATTTATGCCATAAAAATGGGGAATCCCATTCCACCTACCTGTCCCCCATCTAATGTGGTAGTAGATGAATTTAAGGGCCAAGGTTTCGAAAAATAATGAGTTCGAAGGAACTCTCTTTGAGAAGGTTCCCTAGAGGATGAAATAACATTCATTCTGGTTGAAGGAGCAGGGAGATCAAAAACACCAATTAAATGAATAGTATAAGCCAAATCCTAAATTCTCAATAGGTTGCCTAGGATTGTACACTAATGGAATAGTAGAGTTAGAAGATGCGTGAGAATCACTCGGAGAATAATCCATCTAATCAACTTTTACAATACTTCCCTCATGAGGAAAACACAGGATGTGAAATAATGATGAAACTATGGCATCCATCTCATAAATCCAATTCCTACCTAAGAGGAGGTTGTAATCTAGGTTTGCGTCTATGATTTCTACCTCAATATTTACCACCTTTCCCCCAACACATACGGGAAATGCTAGAATAATCCCATGCAACCTATGAGAATATCCATCAAATGTCGTCAATATAGTTGGCGAAGGAACAACTTGAGGTGATCCAATGGCTTTCCAACATGACATGTACATCACATACGTGGAAGCTCCATAATCTATATTGGTTCAAAATATGTTGGTATTTTGGTATGTAGACTTTATTTGGAAAGCAATATGATGGGGAAGTCTCTTTTTTACATTTGACATATCAAAAGTGAGCATAAGAGAATTTTTAGGATCTACTGCTCCAATTGCTGAGAGCAAAGCACTTCTTTGAGCGAGGTATGACTGGAGTACCTCTAATGCTGACATAGCACAATGAAATTGAGCTAGATCTTCTACAATCGAGTAGTTATGAGCTGCCCTAGCAGTAGGGTTAATGGTCGAGTGCTTTGCGGAGCGTTTTGGCATCCAAGGTATAGACTCAATAGAGGGCCTCTCAATATGGAGCAGCTTCAAGGCATCAAAAGCAGACTTAGCCTTAGATGATTCCGATTCACCGTAATCACATGATCACATAGCGACATTGATATGTGAGCTCATCATATAAACATTTGATGAATTGTCCCCTTCCTGGTTGCCCCTTGCGGGGGTACTAGAATTAGAATTTGTCCCAGCAAGTAATTGTTGCCCTTGGGTAAAAGGGTTAGTTAGAACAGCCTGGGAGCTAGAAGACCCCCGCTGTGCTAATAAGTGTTGAGCATCTTGGATCTTAGGGCAGAGATGAGTAAAATGATACCCATTTCATAATTTACATTGAAATTTTACCTTTTTCTTGGACTGTTTCTTACCCACTCTAGCATCATTGCTGAGTTTGTTCACATTTCCCTTCCCATTCTGGTTCTTCTTCCTGCCTCGTCCTTTCTTCTTTCTATCGGATTGTTGATTTCCTTTTGGGTTACAAGTTTAGATGACATTTATAGATGTAAGTTGAGAAGGTGTAGATGTGGATGGTGAGCCTTACATAGAGGAAGCAGTTTGTAAAGACAATTGCCGCAATTGATTTAGCAGGTTAACCGTGTTTATATCAATTGATCCAACTAGCCCATCTACATGGGGACTTGGCTTTGGTTTGGATATATCCACCTTGGATCTAGGAGCATCAGGTAGAATTTTTTGAAGAACTCCAAACTGAGAATAGATCAGTTTTAACTGTTGGGCCCTGAAAATAGCCTCCTCTTTAGTGAAAACACTTGAGAGGGATGCTTCCTTAGATATCTCAAGTTGTAATGATTTGAGAAACCATTCAAAAAGGAGTTCTTGTGGGATATCAGCTTTGATGAGCCTCTTCCTTCTCCTCCATTCCTTAATATGATCGGAAATGTGAGTTTCCTGATCTTGTTGGAAATTAGCCAAAATCTTAGTTCTAGCATCACATCAAACAGGCAATTGAAAATGGTTCAAAAAGGTAGTAGCCAAATTGTCGAAATAAGTAAAGGTGCCCCTTGGTAGCTCTATGTACCACTTAGCCGCATTTCTATTTAGGGTACATTGAAATAACCTCAACCTGATTGAATCGTCTATCAGATAGTTGGATGAACAACATAAGTGGAAAGCGGTTATGTGGTCACCCGGATCTTCACCTGTCTTCCCCTTGAATTTTGGGATATTGGAGGGAATTTTGGTTGGGGAAGGAGGCCAAAGCAGGTTATACCTAATCAGATCATTAGCCAATTTAGTGAGATCAGGAAAGTTTAGCGTTGCTAGAAAAGGGATTCGTGGGGGACCTTGAGGATTCCACCCTGTAAGGGTGGAACTCCCAATGTTCTGAAAAGAATGACCAGGATTTGTGAAGGCACCAGGTTGCTTGAAGTAATTCATAGACCAAACTAAACCATAATGAGATCCTTGTGATGCAGCAAAATTCAGAGTTTGACCAACTCTTTTCGCAAATCCTTCATAACTAATAAGGGTACCCCCTAACAAAGTGTTAAAAGAAGCAAAGATCCCTTGATAAGGATTCCATGGGTTAGCATAGGGAGAAACGTTTTGAAAATAATTGACAAAGAATACGGCATATTCCCCTATTGATTGAAATAATATTGATTCTTAGCTCCTAAACCACGAACTGTAGGGTTTGTCCAACTTTGAAATGGGTTATTACCTTGACTTGAAAAGGAAAAAGGCATGTATCCCACAGTTGGGTTGGAATGTGGTATATGACCACCCCTAAACAGGAAACTCTGAAAAGAAGATGATCTGCTTACCATGGATGTGGAGGTAGCTGATGGAATACTCAATGGAATTGAAGGAATCACCCTAGTTGGTATTCCAAAAGGGAAAAAGCCAATGCCAAAGGCAGCAGCTCAAGAACTTCCACTCGATGATGGAATGGAAGTAGAACCAAATATAGCAGTGCTAGGAGTAACATAAGATGTATAAATTGTTCCTCCTCCTTGCACAGATATGGGAGTCTACATACTCGTAGCACTTGTCATGGATGCCATGGTTCCAGCAGTGGTCATCAAAGGAATAGATTGATGTAAACTCGGGCTCAAAGGCCTATTAGTCATAGTTTCGATGTACAATAAAACATCTGGATGATCAAGAAGAAGAGGAGAATTAGGAGTTGTAACCAACTCAGGAATCTCTTCAACCTCAGTATTATCTTATGACTGGAAGAGGACACGAGAAATGACTAGAGTGTTCCTCTCTAACTCTCTACCTATGCCAGGTATATCTTGTGAATCAATGACTCCAACTGGAGGATCAATCTCTGATGCATCTAATGTCATTGGTTGAAAACCACTGGTAGTATTGCTCCTACACCTTCGATGAGAAGGATCAGGACTCGTAGGTGATAGCCCCCAAAGTCTCCTAGACTAACTAGTCGATTGATCAAACACTTTCAATTATTTTTAATAAATCTAGTTAAAGACTCAAAAAATTTATAAAGCTAGGCCAACTAGGAGCAAAGAGCACTCTCTAAAATTCCCTAAAGATACAAGCAATCAAACAACTCTCAAGTATTTACACTCCGGTGACTAGAACCAGATACCAAAATAAAAGAAAGCCAAAATCAAGGGCCTTCCAAAAATATAATGGGGTAATTACACCCGAGGTCTACTAGAGAAGTTATCAAAAGCAGTTATGCTAACCTCCAGACAACAACCTTTGTCGGTGCAAGCACCCAAGCTTCACAAGGGTACCCTCTAGAAGTAGTACTGAACGTGATGTAACGTCAGCCTCAGGTGTCACGAGATTCCCCTTTGTAGCCACCTATGTGATTCCTAAGAAACGTATCTATGGATACCAACTTGTATCAAAATCCAGGTAGAATAGTCGTGATGTAGGATCTCACAAGTTGGTGAGGGGGTATCTATCTTCCTTTTCTTCACTCTCCCTCATGCTTAACTCCCATTCATGGAGCTTTCCCGATCTTTCTAATGATATCGGGTTTCGCTCTTTATTCAACTTCTGCATTTTCTAATTTGAGCGACCTTGGAGAGTTAAATCTCCACTCATCTAAGACAAGGCCCTAATGAACCTAAACTTGTTGGTGTTTGTTTAATGACAACAATAAAATTTCTAGTTCATTTTATTAACCGCTTGATTTTATATAGTTGTTCTTTAAGTCAGGGGAAATTACGAGAGTGAAACTGATGATGTTTTTATGATGCAAAAGAATTCGATAGAAAACTAACTATATGAATGCAGCCATTTTCTTCGATGAAGAGTGATCTCTACTTGGGTTCTATGAAAACTTATATAAAGCACAATATTTTTTTTTTTCTTTTCTTAAACAATCTTCACACACCCAAAAACTAAAAAGACTAAGAATGCCTTAAAATCCAAACTACCCTAATGCAGGTTACAATGATGATGCAAGATCCCAAACAACCTTAATAAGAAAATGCAATAGTTTATAGAGACAATGAGGAAACTTAAAACTGAAGAAAACAAAAATTTCAACACAAATGTCTCTTCAAAACAAGTAGAACAAATTGCAAAATATTGAAATTCACCTTTCAACAATAAAGCAAAGAAAACCATAAACCAAAAATTTGGAAAAAGAAAAACGAAAGCAATGCTTTTTGAGATTTTTATTTAAGGAAATAAAAAAAACTTTTTGGAGTCACAAGAGTACTACTAAAACTCAAAAGTTCAATAAATAAGCACAAGGAATCTTTCAATCTTGCAAGTTATAAACTCAAAAATGAACGAAACTTGAACAAGAAAGACTACAACTTGTACAAATTGATCCAAATAGTAGCAAATGATTTTGACAACTAACCAAAAGGACAAGAAATAAATACTTTCAAGCTTTTCAAAAAGACTCTCAAAATGCAAGAAAAGCAATAAGGCCACCAAACAAGGGAAAGAAAAGCAAGAGAACTTGAAATCTGGGCTAATAAGGAAATTGAAAAAAAAATCATGTTCTGGAATACCAGAACAATTATGAACTTCAAAATGAAGCCTTGAATACCTAGATACAAACTAAAAACTTTCTTAAGAAGCAAACTTAGGCCAAATATTTTCAGTGAGAAGGAGATTTTGGAAAAGAAAGCTTACAGGAAAAATAGATTCTCTAGATAGCAGATGTTATGAAAAAATCATCCAAAAAATTGCATACGCGACTGTGTAACAACACAGAAGAGTGCACACACATTTCTAATACTGGTAACTAGCATATACGCGAGTCTACTTTACAAAAACTTGTGTGCATATGCTACTGTAATTAAAGTAAAAAGCATATACAAAGCTTTATAAGGAAAAACAAAAATCCAGGTCTGATCAAGAAGATCAGACTTGATGCCTGGGACACTAATGGACCAAAAAATATTGTAAAAGAAAGCAATCAATAAAGTGAACCCTGATTGAGAAAAAACAACCCAAACCATGAATAGCAAGATTTTTATCCCCAGTGGAGTCGCCAATTCTGTTACGAGTGAAAGCACCCTAGGGCTTTGGGTTGAGAACCCAAACATAGCAGAGGGCAAACCTCAACAAGAAATGCTCAAACAATCATCAAAAATCCTTATTCTACTAAATTGTGTAGGAGTGTCCTTACCCAATGTCCTTCATTTGGGTAGATCCCATAGGGTGAAAACCCTCAGCTTCTCCCAATGTTCTTGAAACCCGAAAATTATTCAAATGGAACATACAGGATAGTAGAAGCATAAAGGATATACATGATGCTAACTTTAAATCATATAAATGAATGACTAATTATACATCAATATAAGATTCATAAATGAATTACAACATAACCTTGATGCATAAGCACATTTCATATGAAAAATAGAACAACATTCCTTTTTATTGAAGTAAACGATAAATAAGATGGAGAAATACAACCTGATTCCTTCTCTGGCTCCAAGCAGAACCGTCCTTCGGATCCGTCCTTTCCCAACCTTTAGAGATCTTCCTCCATCACCAACACAAGGATATCTCAAGCAAGATGGGGGATATCTATAATTAAGGAAACAAGGGTTTCTTGAAGCTTTGGGGAGTGCAGGAGACATTGGGATTCTTCAGATTTGATTAGGGATAGTCTCACTATAGTATAAATATCTCATCCTTTCTCCCTTAATGCCTTCCCATGGAGGTTTATTTATACCTCTCCAAATTAGTTTTTTCAGTTGGAAAATAGTTGGGCCATAGGCAATACGACCGTGAACTCCTCCTGAAATTAAGGAATTTTTTTTAAGTGTTTTAACATATGTACACGGGTTGGATATATCCTGACTCACGTTTAAATGCTTTTATCACAGGGCAAAGTAGTGTATAGGGAATAAAACACTTTTTTTTTTATTTTTGACCAAGTCTCGAAGGAAGCATTGCCCTAGGCCATAATCAGAGCATCGAATCTACCAAGAGTGGTAAATGGTACTATAACAAATGGATTTAAATAAATCGCAATCAATGCATTCAATAGATTGCACTCAATGCATTCAACATATTTCGATGCATCATTAGATTGCATAGATTGAATGCATTTCAATATATTACAATAGATTTCAATTAATTAATAAGTTTAATTAGTTATTAAGGGTGCAAATGTGAAGATGGGTTAAAATTTTGGGAGAAATGCCCCTGAAAAATTCACAATCTTAATTTCTCAGCTAAACCAAAATTTTCTTTGGTCAAATTTTCTATATTTATTCAGCCAAACTACTATACTAACATTTGACCAAACAATTAGCCATTTAGATTAATGTGGACTATTAAACAAAATTTTTTTCAAAGGTGAAAATATCAACAATAAAATAATTTGGCTGAATTATTGATTTTGGTTGTACAAATAATTCGGTCGAGCTATATAATCGGCTGAACTAGATGTTAGTGTCCAATAGTCACCAGTGATCAAATGTACTCTTCCGATGTGGTTGATAGGGTCATTAGGTCAAATTGTTATATTTTCAAATAAAATTTGATACCTCTTGGTTGTCAAATGGTCATTGGTTTCTGTCTAGGTCATTGCTTCTCCCTCCACTTGCTCAAGGTCATCATCACTTATCATGGTCATGTCATCATTTAGGTGTTATAGGTCATCAAAAGAGTTAATGTGCCATCATATAGGTCATTGTCTAGGATTTACATTTGATTGTCATCATAATGTAAGTCATCAAAAGAAAAGAGTCATGTCCATTGTTTGGGTCACCATCATGAGAGTTAAAAAATTAGGGAATAAAGTATAATAAGTAACATTTCCATTTGAAGAAATGATGTTGCAGTCGAATCACATCACTAGTCATTTTATAAAAGTACACATGATGTCATGAGCCAAAATCAAGTTTTATTTTTTAAGCTATAAAGAGAAATAAATATTTCCATGAGTTCATTCTATCCTTCCAAGTCTTCAACATCTCATCTCTTGCATTGTAAAACTTGCCACAACCATCAGAAGTTCAGATTACATCACCAAATTACTCAATTCATTAGCTTGTTGCACTTTTGTTATGTTTTTGCAGGGTTGTTGCGCTTTTGTTTTAGAAAGATAAGGAGGGAAAGAACCGGTGAAAACTCCATCTACTTGTTTCTAAAAACTTCAAACAAGTAAGTGGGACCAACACAAATCTTTGCTTCAATCAATTTCTTCAAAAAACTCAGAAACTCCTTCCTTAGGGTTTGTTGTTGTGTTTTTGTTGCACTTTTGTGATTTCATGGTTTTGTTTCACTTGACAAGGAATTTTCCTAGTTTATTGGCTTATACATCCATAATATGATTCATTAGACATTCCCTAACCATTTCCCATACTTATTTCCCTCATCCCATTATTGTTCCCAAAAAA
The DNA here is from genome assembly GCA_000404065.3 of Pinus taeda. Classification (NCBI taxonomy): domain Eukaryota; kingdom Viridiplantae; phylum Streptophyta; class Pinopsida; order Pinales; family Pinaceae; genus Pinus; species Pinus taeda. The sequence continues at coordinate 81,066 of APFE031519310.1, read as the reverse complement.
TCCAAGCCCTTACTGCACTTTTGCTATGTTTCTCAGTTTTCACTGTGTTTTTCCTTTTTTCCCCTTCTTCCCTTACACATTATAATAAATCTCACTACCAAAGCATCCCTATATTCTACCCCTCCCCTTAAATTTTCCCGAAAATTTTCCCTAACTCCTATCCCCTCCATTTCCCTCCCTAAACTAGTTGCTTTGTTTCCCCTTTTTTGCAGCCCTAGACCCCTACCCTTTCTCCTTTCAAATTAAGATTTTCAGTCAAGCAAAGCCAATAGTATGGCCATTGAAAATAAGAAATATAACAATGGGGTACATATCTCAAGATATGAGCCAATGCATATGCAAGATATCAATGCTTCAGAGTTCATCAAGAGGTCATTTAAACAAGTAGGATGCCTAGGGTTTTGTGAGAAAGTACAAGAGGTTGGCTACCATTGTGAGTTGACTAGTCTATTTGCCTCCAATTTCAATAGGAATAGTACCACCATAGCACGGATGGACTTTCTAGTCTCATCATACGTTATATCTTCAGCCATTAGTATTCCCAATCAGGCATAAATTTGGTTTAAGGGGATGGATTTGGACATTGAAAACTACAAAATGTTCATGAAAGCACAGTATATGGAAACCCTATCTCATATCTTTCCTAGCAAGAAATTGTTGGATAAATATACTCCTTTGATGGAGATGATTATGAAATATTTCACTAATGAAGGCAAGTTCTGCAGGTTGAATCAATATCACATTAGGTTGTTGATACATTTCACATCCATCAAACCACTAAACCTACCTAATTACTTGTTTCAAATCTTGGTTAAGATGACTAAAAAGGTGCAGACTAAAGGGAAATATCATTGAGAAAACTTATTCCATCATGCTTTGATCAAAATCATAGTTCTCTACCAGCTCACATAATTCAATATGTCACCGGAAGAATTCTTGGAGGCAGTTGTTCTCTTGGCTATCTCTCATCAATCCAAAAGCCTCAATACTCCTACACCATCTGGGTCTCAAGGACCTGAGCCATCTAGCATACTGTCAGTGACCATAAGACAACCTAGGCCAGAGGTTTCACAAACATGCAAGGAGGGTAAGATGTTGGTTTTTTCCCTCAAGATAGAAATAGACATGCCTACTCCTAGACCTATGACTAGGGCTCAAGTAAAAAGAGTGCCTAAGGAGGTTATCATTGAAGAAGTTCAAGTTGAAGCCATGAGAGAGAAATCACCTAGGGACCTCTGGAGGTAAGTATGATTTATCATGTATACAAGACAACACAAGACATCATTAAAGAGAAACAGGCACAAATCAAAGAGTTACAAGATGACCTTTATAAAGCCGATTTCATGGTGGATTTCTTGAAATAAGAGAATAGGCAACTGAAGCTAAGCCTAATACAAGGTAAATCACATGAAGAGCCTCCATCATCTAGCAAGGAAGCTAAGAACAAAGGTAAGGAAGTCATTGATGTAGAACAAAAGGATGAAGACATAGAGGTACAACCAAGGAGACCTACAACCAGAGCCATGGCTAAGAAGGGACAACAAGTAGAAAATCCCTCTCCTCCTCAAACCCTAAAAACCTTTGATGACTCCATAACATTTGAAATTGAAGAGGAAAAGGAGTATTGGTTTGAGAAAGTGAATGTGCACCCACAGAAGCTTGTGAGGAAGGCAAACAGAGACATTTCCCTACAGAGGCATATGGGAAGGCACTATTACATAAGAAACATGGTGTGCAAGATTAGGGTTAAGAACATGAAGAAGAAGCTTAAGGAGATCCTAAAGAATCTTAAGATATCTTGGCTGATGCCTCCTTATTTTTGTGAAGCCATGTCCAAAAGTAGGAAAGGAGACAATTTTTTGCAAAGTTTTGAAGTTTTTCGAGTTTTGTGTGCACTGGAAAAAAAAAATATCCTACAGAACCAGAGTGTGTGTTATGAAACCAACTCAATAAAATATAGAAAAGATAGATCAACACCTTAGAATTTAGCCTCTTCGAGGGGGCAACCTCCTTTACATTACATAAATGAACAATTCTTCAATGATTCAAATGACAAAACCTCCTTTCTATATATAGGAGTCTAAGGAGTCACAATATAACCAGCCGACCTAACAATAATAATATAAAGCCACAAAAATAACAATAGAGGGATTCTATGGGGCACAATAATAATAATATGGGGACAATAGGGGCACAACAATATTAATAAGGGGTACACCTACAATAGTAATGGGGTAATCACTAGTATTATAGGGACCCAACAGTGTGTGCGTGCTGCAATTTTTCCCAGATGTTTCAAATAAAGATTGGAAAGCATGTGGAGATGGCTTTTGATCAGTACATTCTAGAAATATACTTCAGGTCATGTGTTAGCTCATTAATTTTCAAAAAAAATCTAAAGCCACCTATTTTTCACCTTTTCTCCATTGTTTTGGGTCAGTCACCATGCATCTGGAGTACTTAATTTCAAATCATTGTTGAGGAGCCTTAATGATGAATTTGTTTGAGATTTTCATATAAGTGTTTTTTCTTCTAAGCAAATGAATTCATACCTAGTTTTCAGACCTAGTTCTTATCTCCAATAAATCCAAAATCAAACCCTACTATGCAAAATACATAGCCTAAAATTCACATATTCTCTAGTCACTTCCATTGATTGTGAGGTTGTTTTAGAAAGAGCCCCCTCTGATTTGGTAGGGCTAGCTGCCAAGTACAAAATTGGTCTAAAATTACCTCCTTGGCTTCCTTTCTCAGTCTTGGGACACTGAGGAGTGCTAACGCTATATATTCGATAGAACTATAGATTTGGCCAAACTATTTTTTCAATTGAAACAACATCTATATAGATGAGGACCCTGATATCGCTACAAAATTTTCTACATTGTTAGTGTGTTATTGTTACTATGCCACTATGATTTCGCCTAGACGGTTGGTGAACTGGAGAAAATGATTACGTATGTATGCATATCTGCATGGTTTTATGGTTTTATTGTTTTTTGCAATTATTTTATTTTTTTCTTAGTTTTCTTACAGGGTTGGTTTGCGCTAGAGGCGTTTTTACAAGATTTTTGCGAAGTTGGTCAGTTGGCACTAGGGTTCGTTGCACCTCATCATCGTTGGAGGAATTTTGTCATCTTCATCAACCTCCTCTTCATACTTTTTAAAAATGTCAAAACGATGGACTATAAAAAAATTAGAATTTTCAACTTTTTATATATATATTTTATATATCTAATTATACCAGGCTGGCATTGGGATATCTGAGTCACTGATTCTTCAGTGCGATAGTTTTTTAAATAAATTTTGTCAAGCATGGCATTGAATAGGTGCAAAGATGCCATTAATATAAAATAACAAGAGGTGTGATGGCCCTAGACTGTTTAAGCTACAATTCAATAAGGATGTCAGTAGTATAGGAGCGCAATTCAAAAACATAATTATGTTTGTACTCATGATATTGAAAGGTACGCTATGATTCAATTGTAATCCATATTCATATCTTCGGTCTCACAAAAATCATTAATCAGAAGTGTAGCTTGAATAACCAGCCTCATGGTTGCTGGATTTATATTAACTATTTATAAAAGCTCCCATTGACCAATTTGAATTCCATCTCATTGGTTGCATTACAATAGACTTTTTAATCAGTGACACCACAATCATATTTGGTGCTAAAAGGGTATGGAACAGATGTATCCCCACATTTGGGACACATAGATATAACCCCTATAACACATGGAATGATGGTGCGACTGATCCAGAGTATGAAGAAATACATAAAAAAAAAAAAACTAATGCTTAATATTTCTTGCTTCATCACTCCCAATCCCACTCATTTTGAACATGGTGAGCATTGAATAAATCAAAATAAGACACAGAACTTTGAATCTTTTTTGGATGGAAAGTTCATTTTATGTATGCAATAGATTGTAAATGCAGAACTCATTTATACAACATCGATCGCCTATCCATTTAGATCTGTTGATATCATAAATAACTTGTCAACCTTCCTCAAATATTTTGTGTGAGCTTATGATAGGGGTTTGAGACAAGATAGTCAAATTAACATGAGACACTCCCAACTTCCATGATGTTCACCATTTTTTGAAAAACCAAAGATGTTGTCATAGAGAAAAAAAATAAATTGGTAGGCCACATTTTCAAAATTCCAGAACAGGCTCCTAAAGAAAGCCTACGAGCTCTTAGTACTATGCGATGTTGAAGTGGGGATAATAATTTTCTCAATTAGAGGAACTCCTTCTGAGTCTACCAGTGCAGGGTATTTTTCTTTTAAAAGTTTTATTTTTATATGTACTTATCAGTCATTTCAAATTTTCTACTAAATGGATTTTTTTGGATTCATTCTTGTATGAGTTTAAGCTTGAACCTTAATAATATTTGTTTGTAAATAAATAAAATTACATAGAGATAGATCCTTCCTTATGTGTCTTCCTCACAAAAACTCACAAAACTTAAAAAATAAACTGATTTAGTTCCTTTTGCCTGGACCGATTCAATTCGAATGCCTAGATAAGGGCACTTCCATCAACTTCGGGGCCTTCGTTTTTTCATAAAGGCTTGTTTTTTCTTTGTTGGTTCTTCCTGTCACACTTAGTTTCTCTTTTTGTGGGTAATTTGTTTCTTTGTTTCTATATGCATCCCTAGAGTCTGTGTTTTTACTTGATAAAATCTAGAGTTTCTCTTGTTATCTTGCTCCTTTGTTGGGTGGTTTCCCCCTTGATATTTGGCATTGGGTCATTTTTTATTATCCTGCTGCAATATTTTTGTATTTTTTTGGTCATATCATGAGCCAAGAAGACTTTGGCTAATATAACATTTTTTATTTTCATATTCTTACGATGATCATCATGCATGGCTGCTAGTGGAGTTCTTCCTCGGATCTGCAAAAAGAAAAAGAGACAACACTACCTCTCATTTATAAGGGAAATATACAAATTTCTCTTTCTTAAGGAACCCGAAATGTAGAATATTACCATATGCACTAGGATGCTATAAGATGTCAATCTACTTCTCATATATGTCGGTAAATTAATTATAAGACCAAGAAGTCTCGGAATCGTCCTTTATTAGAAGAATACAATCTTTTAAAAGAACATAGTTATTATAAGGACTTATACTACCAACATATTCCAAGGGATGTTTCAACATTGGTTTGTTAAATAACATATATTTATTATAGAATATATGGTCTTAACATGAAGCTAAGGGTTAAAACCCCCATCCCTTTTATATTTTGTACTAAGTATTATATTTAAATACGTCACCCATACAATATTCTAAAATAACATAATTATTATAAGGAATTATACTACCAACATATTCCAAGGGGTGTTTCAACATTGGTTTGTTACATATCATATATTTATTATAAAATCTATTGTCATAGCATGAAGCTCAGGGTTAAATACCTATCCCTTTTATATGTTGTACTAAGTATTAGATTAAAATATTTCACCCATATTTCTCTTAAACTTCAGAGCTCTTGGAATAATTGACTTATGAATTCACTTGGTTTATATGTTTGCAAATAGTTAATTCAAGTGAGAATGCTTGACGAAAACACCTATGCTTTACCATTGTATATAGCTTATTCACTTACCTTGCATATAACTTTTCATGGACTATATTTTAAAATATTATGTTAATGTTTGTAATCTCATACGCACATACCCTATCTTATGCATTTAGGGCAAAAATGTATCGCACTAATGGTGTGCTCCTCCCGGTATTCGTGGCCCGACTTCATTTTGAAAGAGACAAAAACATCATTATAATCATCATTGCAAGTGTTGGCCATCAACTTATGTAGAGTAACTAAAGGGAGGAATTCCAATTATAAAAAGTTTGCATGCACCTTCGGTGTAAATAATCTGTCACATACACACTTACACAATTATTTTATATAGACCCAGTTTCTAAGATCAACAAATTCCTAACCTCATAATTTATAATTACTTGATGAAACTATCAATCACATGTACAAATTCTAAAGAAGAACATAGAAGATGATCTGGAAACTAGGCTAAATCTTTGTAGTATTCCATTATTCAATCACAATAGGTATTTATTTACTATCATTCTCCCATAAAATAAGGCATTTGCAATAAATAAATATATTATTCATTTTGTTGAATTTCTTTTTTACAGGGATTAAAAATGCATTAAACATGGTTGAAAAATGGACAATATGTATAGAAGTTTCTTATTATCCCAATCCAAGGAAAGAAGTGATTATTAATGTGCTATGAAATATTGCGACAAACAAAGTCCCTCAAAGCAAAAGGAATTTACCTAGAAGAACAACAAACATTGAAGCATATTATATTGCATTGATAGAAGGCTTAGGAACAACTAGGGAGTATGGATCCAATGGAATTGTAGTCTTCACCAATTCCAAACTTGTGTGCAACCAGATGAAAGGAATGTACTAAGTTAAAAAGGAGATGCTAAAACAACTGGATGGAGAAGAAAAAAATAGAGTTAGTGAATTTCAATCATTTAGCATAAGACATTGTGAAAATGTTAATAGAATGTATAGTGATATATTGTATGGGGCAATGCCAATTCAAGATTTGTTTGTGAAAGATGAATTATTGTTAATAAGCTCTCCATCAAAATTTAATAATGAACATTGTAGGATATCTTTGATATGTAGGTGTTTTTTAGTTATAAATGTGTCGTTTTTAATGACCATGTGCTTTTTTCAATTCTATACTAAGTGTGCCCCCACTATGTACACACAACTTTGTGAACTTGACATGTTTTAGAAAAATTTTTATTTAATTTTCAAAATGTACACTTCAAAATTTGTGTTTTTAGTCCTGACAATATTTTAAATGAAGAATTTACACCAGATAATTTTGAAGAAACCCTCAGATAGATACATCAATTTTTTAAATTCTTGATCATTTTAAATAGAACTTTTAAATATTTGTAAATGCATGAGATAATATTCTAAATATAATATATATATATATTATATATATATATATTATATATATATATATATATATATATATATATATATATATATGGATTAGAGTCTAAGCAGCCATGGTAGAAGCACTGGTTCCATGCAGCACAAAGAAAGGCTACACTATCGCGGTGATGGCCATCGAAACCCCAATTGACATCCTAGATATGATCGTCTCTACATCCCGTGACAAGCCGATCGTCCCAAGTAACCTAACCAAGGAACCCGAGAAACATGGGAACCCACGGTGCAACCCGACTAGTCACTCACATTTCGTCCAGAGTGTGGCCCTCTCCTCTGACAGCCAGACTACCTACTTTGAATTCTGGAATGACGAGCTCTGTCTTGTTGCTAGTCACGTTAGGGCCATCCTTAGTGCTAAGTACCCCATCAACATCCGACAGATCATCTATGCCTCTTGTGAACACATCAACAAGACCTCGAAGGCTGTTGTAAAGGAGATTGCCCAGGACTACAAGATTGATCTGAGATTCCAGTTTTCTACAGTGGCGGTGCTGCAAGAGGGAAATCTAGATGCTTATAGGGCTACATTTGGCAGCCTATTTGGCATAATCTCTGAGGTAAGGGACAACTTTCATTTCTTATACCTTTTCCCTATTCCTGAATTTGTCAAACCTGCATTTGTATGGCTAATGAATGGATCTGGGTTGAGCATTCCTGCCATGGAAGGCAGTAATATGCTCAGATCTGTTAATGATCCAATAGATCAGGCACTCAGAATAATGAGAAACCCACACAAAATCCATATCTGGGGGCATGCGACCATCAAGACACCTCTTTTCCCTGAATCCCAAGCCATAAACGCATAAGAATTCCTGATAGGAAAATAGAACAGTGATGATTTAGGGTTTTGGAGCAGGATGACTTAGGCAATAGATCAAGGTCATTCTCAATCAGATTCATACCCTAGAGAGGGGGATCTCACACAATTCTTCATCATAACACCGGAAAGTGGGCATTATTGCTTGAGATTTTGGAAGGGCAGCATGATCGAGGATCTAAGGTATAAAATATAGAACCTCCTTAGTATACTAGAACATGGGAAAAATCTAATCTACATGGGACGCAGCTTACAAGATAACTACACCCTTCAGGATTACAACATAACCACAGACTCGAACAACATCATCAATCTCCGTCTACGTGGTGGATGTTCTAGAACTAGCTCAAAGAACATAGGAACTCTCAAGGATGCAGTCAAAGGCAAATGGAAAGTGAAAATCAAACCAGTAACAATGCCTGAGCTTCCCGGGCCCTACATTGTAGAACAAAAAACTGAGAACCCTGGTCTCACCATTGCAATGCCTAAGGTAAATTCTTTGTATACAGATCTTTACTCGCATTCAGTTATATGTAGATTTAATGGATTTTGGCCCAAATCTGATGTCCTGCACCACTTGATACATACTACATGGACACCAAACTGCGAAACATACTTATGCCCCAAGGAGTTTTTTATAGTAAGATTCAACACAGAACAAGAAAAGGAACACATCCTCATCAAGGGACCATGGTTCTGGGGCAGTGCATGGCTCTTCATGACCCCTTGGTTTCCAGATTTTGATGCCAATACAATGGTGGTATCAAAGATGCCAGATTGGGTTACGTTGCACAACCTTCCATTACACTTCTGGCACCACAAGGTTTTAATCACCATAGGGAACACTTTAGGAAAATTTTTAAAGACTGATGGAGATAGACTGACAAGGGTAATATTCAAATTTGCCATAATTTTTGTTGAAGTAGATCTCAGTTAGGGACTACCAGAAAGCATAACATTGAACTTCAATAATACACAGTGGATACAATCCTTGGATTATAAAAATATAGCGTTCTGATGTCGCAGATGTCTACAAAAAGGCCACCTCCTTAGTGCTTGTCCACAGGCAAGCCACCTCCCCAAATGGAACAAGAAGCAATAGAGGAAGCCTAAAGGATGGCAACATATAGATCCATTGGATGAAAAAGAAGACACAGCAAAGCCTACAAATTACAAAGCAGAAATGGATGAACAAAAAGTCCAGAACAACACACTAACGAAAGAGAAAGCCCCCAGCAACCCTTTGTAGCAACAAGCCTCTCAGCCAATAAGAAAGAAAATATCTGGCAACAAGAGAACTCATGGATCAAAAGGATCTGAGTTGGACAAGTACTCTCCCACAACTATAACAAAAAATCAGCTATCCATTGTAATTGCTAACCCCAACACTGGAGGATGGCAAAAGGTGGAGAAAAATAAAGGGAGAAAAGAATAGCATTTTTAATTTTTTATTTTTTGGTTTCTGTGAAAATAGGAACAGACCATATGCATATGTTGTTTGGCATCTAGAAAATGTAATTTTGTCTTATGAATAAAATTATGACTTTTTCCACGAGAAAATATATATATATATATATATGGTTGAGCACCATCACACCCAAGTACATGAGTTGATTGAGCTTGTTTTCCACGGGGAGAATGTTGACCACCCTCACTTGATGACATAGTGAGAGAAATTTCTAAAAAAAAAAAAAATAGAAAAATCAAATTCAATATAAATGTATGTACATATGATTCTAACTATTTATCATGGGAAATATATATATGTGTGTGTGTGTGTGTATGTGTGTGTGTGTGTGGGGGGGGGGGGGGTTATGAGGCACCATCATGACCACCCAGAGATGGTTGATCACCATCACGACCAAGTATATGAGTTGATTGAGCTTGTTTTCCATCGGGAGAATGTTGACTCACGTGACGACATAGTGAGAGAAGTTTCTAAACAAAAAAAACAGAAAATCAATTCAATATATATGTATGTACATATGATTCTAACTATTTATCATTTAAGTAAACTCACATAAATATGTATATACCACACCATGATGATGTGAAATATGGCCCTCCATTGCTTGAATAGATACTCTCTTCGAGCTAGTTTGGGATACTCCTAAAAAAATGAAATTTATTATAAATTAATAAAGCAAATTGAAAACAAAAATCAATTTAATATGCATGTACATATGATTATATTCAAATATCATTTAAAAACTTTCACATAAACATATATATATCACGATCATGATGTAACGAATGATGGAATTCCCTTGATTCATTTGATAATCTCCTTCATCCATGACCTACTAGAGTGGGAGGTGATGGATGAAGGAGATTATCAAATGAATCGGGGAAATTCCATCATTCGTTACATCATGATCATGATATATATATGTGTGTGTGTGTGTGTGTGTGTGTGTGAAAATTTGTAAATGATATTTGAATATAATTATTTGTACATGCATATTAAATTGATTTTTTTTCAATTTAGCTTTATTAATTTATAATCAAATTTCATTTTTTTAGGAGCATCTCATACTAGCTCGAAGATAATATCTATTCAATCAATGGAGGGCCATCTTTCACATCATCATGTTATCGTATACATATGTTTATGTGCATTTACTTCAATGATAAATAGTTAGAATCATATGTACATACATATATATTGAATTGATTTTCTATTCTTTTATTTAGAAATTTCTCTCACTATGTCGTCACGTGAGGGTAGTCAACATTCTCCCGATGGAAAACAAGCTCAATCAACCCATGTAATTTTGCGTGATGGTACTAAATCATCTCCTAGTGGTTATAATGGTGCTCAACCATCTCTGTGTGGTTATGATGGTGCTCAACTATGTCCAGGTGGTCACAATAGTGCTCAACCATCTTCAGGGGGTCATCAATCTCAATCAGATAATCATAATCCTCATCAATTTTGTAAATTATGTAATTTAATTTATTTTTATGTTAAAACAAATTTGTACATGTAAATCAATTGTATCTAAATATATGTGTAAATGTCCATCTTGCATGTGTATGGGTACATTTGTTCACATGTTTTTATATTTATGTAATTAAATTGATGTATGGCGTGAAAATGTTGCTCAAAGTAAATGTATGAACATACTATACAATTTATTTATAAAACATGGTACTAAGATGGAAATAAAAATATTTGAAAACGATGAAATTATGGTCCATAAAAAATGAAAATGCAGAATGCAAACATGATAGTTACATACAATCAACAACAAATAGGATAATTGTGATATGCTACATCCTTACATTAACAACAAAGTTTTGCCCTATTAATGAAAACAATTTTGTAATACTTAACTTACCAGCTAGAATGGACAACTTATGAGTTCACAAAAAGAAAGGCTAAAAATGTACTTGAACTCTAAGCTCTCAAAGATGAATACAACGAGAAAAAATTGTTAGGCAGTTCAATTAAAAAAATTATAATGGAATTCCATCCTCAATGATCCATTCATGCTCACCTTTTGACATTCTCCATTTTTTAACTTTCAATTTTTTTTATTGAACTTCTATTAACTTTAAGCATGTTTCAAACACCAAGTGACTATATTGACAACTTATGGCATCAGGTTGATAGTCTTGAAAGCAAACATTACTCTCCGTTTGATGAGTTTCTTGGAAAACATAATCTTTTAGTATAATAGACCCTCTTCCATATATAAAATCGTTATCATCATAGTATTCCAATAACTTCATCTTTCATTCACTACATTGCATCAAATAATTATTGACATTTTCTTTGTTGTTAATGGGTGTAACTACAATCCCCGGATGCGGGTGATGCGACAGGTGAAGATGAGGAGCCACATGGTCGACATGGGCTGCCTCGTGTCTCAGTAGAACGATGATAAATCCTCTTGCCACCATGGAAAGACGCTTCAAGAATGGCGGCAGGCATTCAATGCCACTAATGGCTCCAAGGCTCAAAGGCTACTTGTGATTATGGCATACAAGCGCCAAGGGAATGGCAGGCAGAGTATTAAGGCAGAGGAGCCACACCATGGACGACAATTGGAAGGTTGTTGCTTTGTCCTCTGGGTTTCTCTACCTGAGGGCAAAGCCAGCAAGCAAACTACTGGCAATAGTTTGCGTTCTCATCAGAGGGGACTTGGAGTCACGGAGCGCTCCCACCTCACTGCTCCCGCCTTCTTCTCAGCTCTTGCAGTTTCAGCAATCATGTATCGATGGAGAGGTCCAGCCCGCGGCAGACCAGCTCGCCCTCCAGCAGACCATCCCCGAGTACCATGCTGCCGTTGCAGGTGTCACAGGGGTATTCAAGCCGCCCCATTGCAGGCAAGCCAGTGTTTGGATCCTACTGCGCCCAACGCCGAACCAGCCCCTGCGCCCGCCTTTGGATCCACCATTTTTTCCTTCCGCTGCTCGTAGGATCGCCCATGCATCAATGCACATGTTTCAATCCTTTTCCTTGAGGAAAATCAGGACGATGCGGGAGACGCGAGTAGGAGGGAGAGATCTCCAGGGAGAAACCGGAATGCGAAAGCAAGGCCACCTATGGAGGAACCTGGTCAAGCCTCCAAAAGCCCTCCAGCTCAAGAAGCAGCGACCTCGAAGGCGAAAGTGGAAGAGGATTGGGACACCTTGCACGAATGTTACGGATGGTGTGAAGTGGAGGAGGAAAAACCTCCAGAGCAGCCAGCTGCTGATCAGTTTCCTCTACGCGCGGCGGTGGTATGGGTATGTCGATGTTCTCCTTGGTTTTGAGCACAATCACAACTCTGTTTTTCTTTTTTCTCTGGCCTATCTTCACTCTAACTATACAATGGCCAAGTCAGTCGAACCCAGCCAGGGATTTTGTGGTTTAGTCTCTCGGGCAGTCACACCTCATGGTCATGCCCCTGCGTGGGCTTTCTCGCTCGATTGGTCAAGCCCCTGTGTGGGTTGTGTCAGCACATTTCAGTCCATGTCAATTTTGGATGATGGTTCCAAACCCCATTTGGGTATCTTCTCTACGCCCCTGCGCGGGTTGTCTCAGGTAATTTTCAGCCCCCTGTATGTTTGGGGAGATGTCTGATAGAAAAATCCAGAGCCTTTTTGGGTCTCGTCTGAAATCCCTTTGTCCCTCGGCTGGACCTGGGTGCTCTACTTTCCTGTCTGTAATCTGTTTCTTGTACATAATATAAATAGTTAGTCTTACAGAGAAAAAAAAAAAGGGTGTAACTACAATGAAAACATCTCCTCCACAATATAAAAAGTATGAATTTAGATCATAATTAACAAGAAATTAGGACTTGATTTTATTATCTATTTACATCTATATTTTAACTATTATCTATATTCTTATACAGAATGATTTTAAGAAAATAACACACACACACCTATATATATATCCTTTGAAAGAAATTGAAATGTTACCTTCTCTAACAATATCAAAAACTCAATCACCTTTAGATGACACTATAGTCTCCTCTGATTCCATCTTTTTGAAGCTTGCAACCGACATTTTCGCCTTTGTATTTAGTTATGTATGTTGCTAAGATTTTACATACATATTGTCTTCATAAACACCATTGAATTGTGTGTCCTCTATGCAAACAATACAAAAACAAGATTCTTTTATTTTATCAAATGCAAATACATTTTGGTACTCCTTCGCTTTAATTGAATGTAATTTTCAAGTCCCTTTTATTGTTTCAGCTTCATGTGTAATTGATCTATCTACATCTTTGACTCTAACATGCCAAAAAAATCCTATAATAAATTAAAAAAATAATATAAATATGTTATTTAAAATGCAATTTGTATAATCAAAGATAATCATATCAGATAGTATTTAAACTATTTAAATTATTAATGCTTAAAATTATAAAATTAATAAAATTTATCATATATATATACAAGTTAATGTGTATATATACATATCTGCATACCTCCCTTAATAGGTTAGTTTCATGGCTTAGTGTAGAAATGCACCATTGAACAACTTGTTCAGCTGAGACAAGTCGGTTTGCAGAGTGGTCCATTTGATATCTTCGAAGTGCTAATTTTATACATGCCTCTACACCATCATGTTCTCCTTTTATATGACTAGTTTCAAAGAAATTCCAACAATGTTTAATGTTGGTTTTAATATCAAGACGACACAACCAAAATAATGATCATGAATATTTGAATTGACCTATGCATCCCTCTGGCCATATCCAATCTTCATTGAATTTTATTCCATGACCTTTCAATGAGTCATAAATCTTATCAAAGAAATGTTTTACAAAATGTGTATCATGTGTATGATTATCGCTAATATAAAAGTGATATTCTTTAATAACTTGTCGATCCTCATTGGTGCTTTCTATATGATCAACATTTTGTTCAACATGTCTATATAGAACATGGACAAGCATAGAGACTTGCTCAGAATGATAATATTCACTCTGTATTTCATTTTGTGCAAAAATGTGTAATTGTCTGCAAAATCAACTATTGACAAAATGGTCACTCGTGGAAAAATTTCACAAGAGTTTTTGAATTGCAGGTCCTGCCATCAAGATCTATGAAAAGGCTTGGTGTATTTATAAATTTTTTTCTCAATCTTCTTCGAAAAATATATCACAAAAATTTATTCTTCTTGCAAGTCAATCCTTTTAGCACTTGTACTATTATTTGAACTAATCAATGTATGGATATATTCAAATATCTTCCAATTCACTTTTATGTTGGATAGTGATTGATCATTCATATCAATAGGATATTTGTCATGAAACAAGGTCAAATTTCCACAATGATCACATTTTTTACCACCAACACATTTATTTTGGTAAAATAATTCATGATTTTCTCTTCCACATAGAATTTATGATATGAGATCATGGATAGTGGATGAAGGAGGTGAATTTTTCCAAATTGTTTTACCAAAATTAAAGAAGGTGTCATAATATAATTGAAATTTCACATGATAATGACAACAAGAAGTGCCACGTACAGTGGTAGGTTGATCATACCTTGGTTTTTGTTGCACAAAAGTACTAATTGAGACATTAATTCCACAATTCTCTTCTATGAACTTATTGAACAACTCTATCAGGGTGGTATCCAAGATATGTCTTGCATGTTCTTCATATTGCTTTCATGTTATTTTTCACTGCATCAAATCCCTTACTTTTGGTGAAACACGCGAATTTTTCAACCGATATTCATATATTATATTTTTAACATATTCTCTGAGTCTATCTTTGTATAGTTGCTTACAAATAAATGTCCAACAAGCCAACTCGTCATTTCCATCTATTTGCAATAGAAATTTCCTATGCGTGTGCAATGTTTTTTTGTGAGGTCCCTAATGCTTTTGCCATAGATTTTACCAAACAATTTTCTTTAGTACTTGATGAAACCACTCCCATTTGTATTTCTCTATGTGCATCTAGATCACCTTTTTTTCTAGATCTTCCAATTGATTTTAGAGCACTATGTATCTTTTGAATCACATTTTCCTTCATCTTTTATCTTTCATTGATTTTCAAATACCCAGTAGTGTTGTAGCTTATTTTAATTCCTTTGATGTTAAGAGACTTCTCAAAATTTGAGCTTGAACTATCACATTTTCATGTTTGAATAACTTATCAATAATGAGCTCAACACGATATCATATAACTTGGTCAACTTTTTTATCTCCATATGTGGCAGTGTCAACATTTTCAAACATCTGATCATCGATACTTATTTCACCTGTTCATAGGAGAATTTAATGTAAATGGGTATAAATATACATTAAATAATTAAATTAAAAAATATAGTTTGAATGAAATTGAAACTAATAAATATGTATCATTTCAATAATACACATGACATATATATATAGATATAATGGTGATTCAACCTCTTCACTTGAATCTATTTCAACGTCACCAATCATTGGTTCATAATTTTTTTCACTTTGTCTTGCAACATTTTTAATCTCATCATCAATGTTATGAGGAAAATATCTCTCTATTTACATTGCAAAATATTTTTCAAATTAGTTCACCAAAAAAACAAAATTCATAATACATTATTAAATTTTAAACATCGTTTATAATATTTACATTTACATACCTGCTTCAACTTCTTGTTGATATTGATTTTACCTTTCAATATTTAAGTGTTCTTCCTTTCTTTTATAATAGGTTCCTGAGTATTCTCTACAAGCCTCAATGTCTTTATTCAATCATATTTTCTCTTGCAATTTCTTTGATTTCCAATCATAATTCAGTCTATGTAGAATTTTAAAATCAATTGCAAAAAAAATAATTTTAAAATCCAACAAAAACAATCATGTTTCTAAATTCAACCCGAAAAACTCACTTTCAAAATTCACCCCAAAAAACTTCAAAATTCACCCCAAAAAACTTACTTCCAAAATTCAGCCCAAAAAACTCAATTTTTAAATTCAGCCCAAAAAACTCACTTTTAGCATTCAACCCAAAAGACTTACTTTCAAACATAGCCACAAAACTCACTTTAAAAATTCATTCCAAAAGACTTACTTTCAAAATTCAGCCCAAAAAACTCACTTTAAAAATTCAGCCCAAGTGACTTACTTTCAAAATTCAGCCCAAAAAACTCACTTTAAAAATTCAGCCCAAAACACTTGTACTTTAAAAATTCAAAAATTCAACTTAAATGAGGAATGTGAGTGCAAAAATAATGTTTCGGCCAAGCTTATTTATAACATTTGGCTGAAACAGTTTTTTGGAAGGACGCACCATTTGAATTTTGCGGCCAACGGAAAATATACGTAGGTTTTCGGCCGATCTTTCAAAAAAGTTTCACTGGAATTGTTTTCTATTTATTTTAATGTTCGTCCATGGCAAACAAAAATTCAACCTATTTTTTTTTATTCAACTAAACTATTTTGTGAAATTAATTGATGAATCAATCATAAATAATTATTAATTAATTAAGAATAATTACTAATTACTAATTAATTACACAATAATAATTAATAGTTAACTAAAAAATTAGTTAAATATATATAGGTTTTAAGTTTATTTAATAATTAAATAATTTGTAAAGAATTAATTAATTTATCAATAATAATTATTATTAATACTGAGTAATAATAATTATTACTAAACTAATTAATTATTAATCATTTATAATTCATAATTAATAATTAATAATTGTAATTATTATTTATTTAATTTCTGAGAAATTTTTCGATGATAATCACATCATGAGTTTTGATGTGCTTATCACCGAAAGAATTCTCAGAAATCAAGGTATAGACCACATAAGCTTAAATTCGAATATTATTAGATTAATAATTTGTAATTAATTATAACCAATTAATAAATTTATAATAATTAAAAATTAATCATAATTAATAATTAATACTAATTTTATAATAAATAAATAGTTAATAATTAATTAATTTATTAATTGATCATTAATTATGGTCAATCTTGGTCAATTAATTAGCTGTCAAACATGGTCAATGTTGCCTTGAGGGGGATTGGAACCAGGTTCAGAATTAGTTGCGCTAACCAACAAAACCCTACACTACCAACCCTTTCGGCAACAACTAGCGTAGTGCAAGCTATAGTCTCATCCGAGGTGGTATTGGGGGATGCTAGAACTAGGCTTTTGCATCTAGAAGGCTATGTGATGTGAAGTTAACGCATTTCCTCAGTTCCAAATCTGATTTGACCTTCGTGAATCCATATTCATGAAACTTCCAAACTAAAGTGATTTCTAGTAAACAGAGCTATAAACTTCACGTAAACGCCTAATAATGCATAAAGTAACATATAACAGTAGATTCAAATCTTTATGGACCAGTGAATTCAAAAATAAAGATAATTATCATTCAAGTACGCATAAGTACAGAAAATACAAAAGTACAAAAAATAGACACAGAATTGTTTCAAATATATTTATTACTTCAAATCTACTTTATATAAACTTTTGAGACCCTGCGCACAAGCTGCAGGGGCTCGCTCTCTCAGCTGCGGACTTACCAAAGTCTCTATGTACTTATCTACAGGAACCTTCCCCTTCACCAAAACACAAAAATATCATACAAACTCATAACATGTCAAAATCCCATTTTGTTCATTGATTGATTCCTTCCCTTAGACTCGCTAAGACACCCCTTTATATATTTTTTTCAATTACAATACCATGGTCCTCAAACCATGGGTGGATCTCAAAACAATACCAAAATGCAAGGGATTTTGACCTTCCTAAAACCCCTTGACTCTTATTTGACCTATGCACTCCACTCCTCAAAGTGTGGAGACTTACAATATTTTAACAAAACTGACCTAGGGGACCCCGTTCCAACAGTCAACCATGGTCCAGTGTCACATTATGACAAATATTTCTTCAATATGAAAATCAACCAGGCTAAACCATGGACAACCATGTTTATTTTAGGGTTTCTAATATTTATCGTAGGGTTTATATACCTTGGGTTTAAAATATTAATCCCTTAGTTTTAATATTATTCCCTTGGGGTTTTAGTATTAACCCCTTGGATTTATTATTCACGTGGGTTTATAATATCAATCCCTTAAGTTTATAATCATGGTCAACCATGGACAACAATGGTCCAATGTTGCATTGTGACATAGATTCTGTCAATATGAAAATCAACTATGGTTAACCATTGTCAACCATTGTCAATCATTGTCAACCATGATCAAAAGTGGTAAACCATTGTCAACAATGGTAAAGCATTATCAGGTGTCATCAACAATGGTCAAACATGGTCCAACATCGCATTATGACAAAGTTTGTCTCAATATGAAAATCAACCATGACAAACAATGATTAGCCATGCTTATTTTAGGATTTATAATATTTATCTTAGGGTTTATATACCTTGGGTTTTTAATATTAATCCCTTCGATTTAATATTATTCCCTTGGGGTTTTACTATTAAGCCCTTGGCTTTATTATTACCTTGGCTTTATAATGTTAATCCCCTTAGTTTATTAATCTAAGAGTTCATATAGCTATGGTATAATATTATTTATAGGGTTTATAATATTTATCTTAGGGTTTATATACCTTGGGTTTATAATATTAATCCCTTGGGTTTAATATTATTCCCTTGGAATTTTACTATTAGTCCATTGGCTTTATTATCACCTTCAGTTTATAATATCAATCCCCAAGGTTTATTAATCTAAGGGTTTGTATACCTAGGATATAATATTTTTCACAGGGTTTATAATATTAATCCTTGGGTTTAAAATAAATCCCTTGGGTTTATAATCATAGTAAACCATGGTCAACTATGGTGAAATGCTACATTCTTACAAATATTGTCCCAATATGAAAATTAACCATGGTCAACCATTATCAATCATTGTCAATCATGGTAAATCACGGCCCAATGTCACAATGTGACAAAGGTTTTTTCAATATGAAAATCAACCATGGTCAACCATGGTCCAACGTCACATTATGACAAAGATTTTCTCAATATGAAATTCAACAATGGAAAACCATGGTCAACCATGTTTATTTAAGCATTTATAATATTTATCTTAGGGTTTATATACATTGGGATTATAATATTAATCCCTTAGATTTAATATTATTCCCTTGGCTTTATAATGCCTTGGGTTTTTAGAATTAACCCCTTCAGTTTATAATATCAACCCCTTGGGTATATTAATATAATGGTTCATATTCCAGGGTATAATATTATTCAAATGGTTTATAATATTAATCCCTTATGTTCAATAGAAATCCCTTGGGTTTATAATCATGGTCAACCATGGTCCAATGTCACATTATGACAAAGATTTTTTCACTATGAAAATCAACCATGGTCTAATATCACGTTATGGAAAATGTCGTCTCTATATGAAAACATGTCGTGGTCAATCATCATCAACCATGGTCCAATGCTGCATTGTGAAAAAGATTTTGTCAATATGGAAATCAACCATGGTAACCCATTGCCAATCATCCTCAACCATGGTTAACCATGGTCTAATGTTGCATTGTCACAAAGATTGTATTAATATGAAAATCAACCATGGTCTAACATCACATTGTTACAAAGTTTGTCTCAATATGAAAATCAAGCATGGTAAACCATAGTTAACCATGTTTTTTATAAGGCTTATAATATTTGTCTTAGGGTTTATATAGCTTGGGTTTATAATATTAATCCCTTTGGTTTAATTTTATTTTCTTGGGTTTATAATCCATTGGGGTTTTAGTATTAACCCCTTGGCTTTATTATTACCTTGGTTTTATAATATCAATGTGTTATGCTCTTGATCTGTGAGAAATTCCACAATACCGAAATATGTGAACAAATACAACCCAAAACACAGAATAAAATGAGAAAAACAACGAGTATTTTATTATTCAGAGATAAAAGCAATGTTCACTTGCCTCTTCGAGGGGGAAACCTCCAGTAGAGCAGAGCTCAATTACAAAATAAGACTCGATGATCTTTCCCTTCTAACTATGACTATTTATAGGTAAATGACCTTCAACAACCTAATGACTAGTGGTCCTTTGCATAACACGGGTTAACCACTTTATTTATTAATTATGGCCCATTTGCAACTAACTGTGGTCCCTTTATTAAATGCGGGTCAACTACTTACAATTATTAATATGGGCTTTATTGACTCTTTAACTAACTATGACTATGACTCGGCCCTATTGGGTTTATTACATAAAGAAAGGGGTTAGGGTTGGACCCTAACATGTCCTCCCCCATCAAAAGAATCATTGTCCTCAAATCTAAAGCTGCAGAAGATGCTAAAGAATAGTGGTTGGTTCCCAAGTTGCATCTTCTTGAGAGGTGTCATTCCACTTGATGAGGACTTCCTTGATCATGCAATCGTGCAAATGTCTTTCACGAGTATTGAAGACCTGTTCAGGTTGGAGCCAGAGTGAACCTTCCTTGCTCAATTCAGGTAGACTGGTTTGAATTCTGCAATTATTCCCCACCACTTTCTTGAGGCATGATACATGGAATACTGGATGGATTTTTGAAGTTAGTGGCAAGGCCATATTGTAGGCTACCACTCCAATTCACTAAAGTATTTGATAAGGCCCGTAGAATTTTGGAGCTAATTTCTGGCAGCCCTTTTCTTTGAGTGATGTTTTCTTATATGGTTGCAGCCACAATAATACCTGATCCCCTTCTTAAAATGTGTGCTTTGAATGATGTTTTTATGCCTATTGCTTCATTAGATTCTGAGCTTGATGGAGATTATCTTTGAGACAAGCTAGCATGGTGGTACAATTCTATAGGAGTTGATAAACTTCTTACACCTTAGAGCATCAAGGGAGAGAAGAAATAGGTGAAGGTGGGAGTTGGCCATACAATGCTTCATATGGATTCATCTTGGTGGCTTCATGATAGTTAGTGTCATGCCACCATTCAGCTAAAGGTAGCCACTATACCCATTGATGTTGCTTTCCGGAAGTGAAGGATCTCATGTATGTCTCCAAACATTTGTTGACTACTTCAGTTTGACCATGAGTTTGGGGATGATAGGCAGTACTTAGTTGGAGCTGGGTGCCTTGTAGCTTGAAAATTTCTTACCAAAATTTGCTAGTGAAAGTTGGATCACGATCAGACACAATGGAAGTTGGCATGCCATGCAATTTGAAGATCTGGTCCATGCAAGCTTGAGCCACTAAAGTGGGGGTAAATGGGTGTGGTAGAGGGAAAAAAAGAGCATATTTAGAAAGTTTGTCGACAACCACCATGATGATGGATTTGTTGCCTAACTTCGGGAGACCAGTAATGAAATCCATAGAAACATCCATCCAGACTAAGGCAGGGATTAGAAATGGTTGTAAGGTTCCTGGTAACTTGATTGTTTCTCCTTTGTGGCTTTGACACACATCACATTTAGCTACAAAAGTAAGAATTCAATTTTTCATGCTCATCCAAAAGAAAGAACGATGAGTGCGAACATAATTCTTTGAATGCGTGCATTTCTTGTAGTGGGAGATGAGTGCAACTCTGCCAAAAGGTGAGTTTTTAGGGTGGATGTCGGTGATATAACTACTCGATCCTTGCAACGAAGAATCTCATCCTTCTAAGAGTAACCAATTGAGGAATTAGGATTTTCTCTCAAGTTATTTATGAGTTGGGAGAGACAGGGATGTGAAAACCATTCCTTGCGAGCTTCTTCAATCCAATCTAGTATGGGAAGAGAGATTGATAGTAGAGTGCTTTCATCCTCAAATTGGCATGATAAAGCATCCACTACTACATTGTCACGCCCTTTCTTGTAAATTATTTCATAAAAATATCCCAACATTTTTGCCAGCCATTTATTATTGTGGCAAGGATAGATGTTGCTCCAAAAATTATTTGAGGCTTTGATGGTCTATGCAGATTTGGAAATGCCACCCATAAAGTATGGTTGCCAAGTATCTACTGCATGTAAGAAGGCCATCATCTCTTTCTCATAGGTAGATTGTCCCAGATGTTTACCACTCAGTTGTTGGCTGGTGAAAGCCAAGGATCGACCTTCCTACATTAAGACAACACTAATATCAGTACCTGAAGCATCACATTGAATCATAAAAGATTTGGTGAAGTCAAGTAGTGCCAATACTAGAGTGGAACATATGGCCTCTTTGAGAGCCACAAATGCCTGTTGTGCTACATCAATCCAGAGGAATGAATTTTCCTTGAGAAGGTTAGTGAGGGGTCTAGCAATACGACCATAACTGTGAACAAATTTTCAATAGTATCTAGTGAGACCCAAGAATCCCCTCAAACTCTTCACGATTTTTGGCTGGGGCCAATCTTGCATTTCTTGTATCTTTTTTGGATCAACCCCGACACCTTCACGACCCACAATGTGTTCCAAATACTTGACTTCATCCACACCAAAAGAGAAGTTGGATAATTTTACAAATAATTTGTGATTCCGAAGTAGTTGCAAGATCAGGTCTACATGATGAAGACGCTTTTCCCGGGTTAGGCTGTAGATGAGAATGTCATCAAAGACAATGAGGACAAATATTCAGAGATATGGTTTTAGCAGGTGATTCATGAGGCTTTGAAAATTAGATAGAGCATTACAAAGAAAAAATGGCATGAAAAAGAATTCATAATGGCCTTCATGAGTTCAAAAAGCAATCTTGGGAATGTTTACTTCTTTCATGCGTATTTGGTGATAGCTAGAGCAAAGATCTAGCTTGGTAAAGAGTTGAGCACTATTTAGTTCATCAAGCAGATCATCAACAAAGGGAATATGGAATTTTCCTTTGATAGTGAGCTTGTTGAGGGCTCGAAAGTCCTAACACATGCACCATTCCCCATATTTCTTTAGCACCATGACTACTAGTGATGAATAAGTACTAAAGCTAGGACGAATAACGCCTACTTCAAGGAGTTCCTTGATGACTTTTTTCAATTTCATTCTTTTGGGTGAAAGGATATTGATATGGGCGCACATTTAGCAGTTGGGCCCCTAGGACCAAAGTGATGCTATGGTCATGTTCCCCTCTAAAGGTTGGAAGCTCTTTAGGTTTTTCAAATACCTGGTGGTGGCAGTTTAAGACCTATTGCATCTCAGGATGAATATGAGGAGTAGTAGATTCTATGGCCTAGATGGTATTAAATAGGGTGATGACTCCATGATGGTCCTTTTTCAACAACTTTTCCATTCAATGCGAGCTGATGATAGAAGGAGCATCTGCCTAGGGTCCAAAGAGTGTATGAATATGGTCATTCTCCTTAAAGCTCATATATAACTCCTAGAAATCCCTTGTGATTGGGCCTAGTGTGCAAATCCATTGAGCACCCAAGGTAATGTCACAATCACCCATGTTAATCGCAAACATGTGGGTCTTTAGGTGGTAGTCTCCCATCTGAAGTTTCACAGCAACCTTCACATTTCATTATTCTACCATCAACAATAAGGACTTGGAAATTAGAGACTTCCCTTACAAAACAATGAATAAGTTCGAACTCACTTATGAATAAATTTATGAGTGCTGCCACTATCAATCAATACTACTATAGGACAATGCTTAAGAAAGCCTTTGATTTTGAGAGTTTGGGGTGCATAAATTCCTGCCAAAGAATAGCGAGATAACTAGTTCATCTCTCGTAGATGTGAGATCATTGTCCTGTTGGGTTTCCTCAACTTCATCTTCTAGCCCCCCAAGGGGTGGGGCTTCCTTAGATGAGATTTGATCAATAACATCAATTTGAAAGAACTTTGGTTCCTTGCATTTATTCTTCAGGGAGTATTTGTCATCACAGTAGTAGCGCAATCCTTGTTTTCTTCTTTCATCCATTTCTACTCGAGACACCTTTTGAACCTTAAGTGTTTAGGTAGGGCCTTGAGCCTTGGTGGAATTCCCCTTGGATATGAAATTTGGACGAGTAGACTGGGAAGTTAAAGCAAGTTCCACTTCGAAAACCTTTGTACAAGCATTTATCCGTGTACGTGGGTGGTGCATCCAGACACGTGCTTGGATGGCTTCTTTGAGACTACTGATGAAACACTCCAAGTAGAATTCATCTCCTAGACCTTTTATTTGAATGGCCAATGTCTCAAAGGTTGCAAATGAAGTCCTTTACTATGCCTATCCGTCAGAGCTTAGTAATACGGTCCAAAAAATTAGATTCTCTGTCAAAGTGGTCACAAAGGGATTTTGAGAACACCTGCTAAGTTATGTTTCTGGGATAACATTTCACATGCCACTGCCACCATTTCCATCTCTCTTGGTCCAATTAAAGGGCTCCCACACATGGTTTAGTTGGATCATTGTGGATATCATTCAAAATGAAATATTGTTCAATTTGTGCTACCCATACTTCCAGATTAGAGCCATCAAATTTACAGATGCCTAGCTTGGGTGGCTGGGGATGGGAATGTTGGTGATTTCCATGGAAGTGAATATGATAGCTAGATTCTCCTTCAAGGTGTTCATCAATACTATGTGCCTCCTGATGCAACCCTTGCATGCTCTTAGTGAGGTGTTTAATGAATTTTGAGATTTTCTTGAGTTGTTCTTGGAAAGTATCCAACCTTCTTTCAAGGCGCTCGATCTTCTCATTGGCCATGACTTGAGATATGGGACCGCCAAAAAGTTGAAACTAACAAGTGAATCATAGCACTGCAATCATCTCATCATCCTGAATCTTATGGTCTAAGTCTCTTGTAAGTGTCCAAATAAGGCCTCATACTTTTTTTTTTTGTACTCTGAACAGATTTTTACTCCCCGCTAATCAATACAACATTGGCCAATTTCCAAAAAACTTGATCCTGCCCAATGTCCTGCAAAAATCAGGCCCATACTATAGCAGCAACAAGCCTTAC
This sequence comes from Pinus taeda, assembly GCA_000404065.3. Classification (NCBI taxonomy): domain Eukaryota; kingdom Viridiplantae; phylum Streptophyta; class Pinopsida; order Pinales; family Pinaceae; genus Pinus; species Pinus taeda. Next base: position 55,925 of record APFE031519310.1, on the reverse strand, counting down.
TGCACAAAGGGTCAGATCTTCTTGCGAAATGCCAGTGGTTGAATGTGAGTTGTACTTTGGCAACAAAACTCCAACTGGTGGGTCTGATTGGTGCAATGGGGACAGAACCCTAACTGCTAGATCTAAATTGTATTGTGGTGGTAGAACCCCAACTTGTGGATCTGATTGGTGAGGTGGCGACAAAACCCCAACTACTAGATCTGAATTCTACTGTGGCAATAGAACCCCAATTTGTCGATCTAATTTGGAAAATAAGATAATGGGTGATCTTCAGAGAGCCAAGAGAACTATGGTTACAAAGGAGTGTCAGGAGCTACAAATCACAATATACATAAGGGTCCAACAATAGTACTTGGCCCAATCCTTCAGGGCACTAACTAAGGAGGATCAACCATAGCCTTAGCCGTACTACTTGACTACCCTATTGTACGCGCAAGTAATCTCCCCAATTGTTGTTCTCCATATATTGTAGCAGTAAGACGGTTGCCAACTTATCTAAGGCGAGGTTTCAGGTGAGCCTAGGGGGCTTCCAATATACCCAGAGGGTACATGGAAGTGTAGTCTGTGTGCGATTCTGTCTAATGTGCTACTAATCGAAGGGGCACTCACATGGGTTACAAGGGAGTCCAACAAGCATGACCACCTCTTGTATTTCTTGCATGCATGCCTCCGCAAATCCGCAGGTTTATGGGCTCAATGAAAGATCTCATGGTTTAAGGATGTCAGAACACATCTCTATCCTAAAAAAAATTCTGCCAAAACTGGAGGTACCATCGGCCCTGGAAAGTTCTTTGATACCACTTGTTATGCTCTTGACCTGCGAGAAATTCCAGAATACCAAAATATGCGAAGAAATACAACCCAGAACACAGAATAAAATGAGAAAAAAAAAACAAGTATTTTATTATTTGGAGATAAAAGCAATGTTTACTTGCCTCTTCGAGGGGGAAACCTCCAGCAGAGTAGAACTCAATTACAAAATAAGACTCGATGATCTTTCCCTTCTAACTACGACTATTTATAACTAAATGACTTTCAACAACCTAACGACTACTGGTCCTTTGCATAATATGGGTTAACAATTTTATTTATTAATTATGGCCCATTTGTAACTAACTGTGGTCCCTTTCTTAAATGCAGTTCAACCACTTACAATTATTAATATGGGCTTTATTGACTCTTTAACTAACTATGACTATGACTCGACCCTATTGGGTTTATTACATAAATAAAGGAGTTAGGGTTGGACCCTAACACAATGCCTTGGGTTTATTAATCTAAGGGTTCATATAATAGGGTATAATATTATTCATATGATTTATAATATTTATCCTTGGGTTTAATTTAAATCCCTTAGGTTTATATTCATGGACAAGCATGGTTAACCATTGTCAATTATGGTCAACCATGGTCCATTATGGTAAATCGTGGTCCAATGTCACATTTTCACAAAGATTGTCTCACTATGAAAATCAACCATGCAGTATCCCAAATATAAAATTTGTAGCAAATAACTTCAAAAATTTAAGTTGTCAACACCATAAACAAATGGCACAAATTAACCACAAAATTTTACTGCATAAACAGGAAATATAATATGCAAATGAATAATAGACAATATAAGCATGTAGAAACTCTTAGCCTTAAACAATGTAAACTATCAAGCGGGAACTGTATCGAGTACCCACCTTTTTGAGGTAGCAAAAGATCATCTAATTTTGAAAAGTGTTGATTTAGAATACACCCTTTTTTAACATATTTTTGACACTTTAAGTTTTCCTATGTATCAAGTATGAACATTTTTTTTAAATGTTAGTGATTTTCATGTTGATTTTGAAAAGCGTTGATGTGGTGTCAACCCTTTTCTTTAGAGGGCTTATTTTTGACAATTTAAATTTTAATTGTTTGTAGATTTCTGTGGTGTTGTTTTTGCGATTCTGGGCTCGGATATTCCACAATATGCATTTTTACGTGTCGATAATGTATTAAGTGTGGATAATGTTTTTTAAATGTTGGTGATTTTCAAGCTGATTTTGAAAAACATCAAACATTTTTTTTAAAAGACATATTTTTGACACTTTAAATTTTCTTATGTCCTATATATGTGTGTCTGTGTGTGTGTTTATTATTTAGCCATTTCCAAGTTGTCTTATTCCTCTTCATGTTTTTCGTCCTAAGGTATTTGGTTTCTAAGGGTTTTCCTAATTTTTGTTTTTTGTTTTCCTTTGCACTATTTTTTTATAATGAAATTTTTTTATTTTTTTT